>JASFAX010004112.1:0-40340 GCA_030737875.1 Allium sativum | reverse complement strand
GTTTTGGGTTTAAAATTCTTATGGTATGGTTTATAAAATAGTATAGGTTTTGTATAAGGGTATTATAATATGTTTTTAAGATTGGGTTTAAATTAGACTAGAATCGAAAAAAAAATCTATATCCTCTGTTAATTTAGGGATTCAGATGTAATATTATATGGTATGGTTTTCTATAAAATAACATAAGTACATATAGTATTTCAAATTTGGTTTTAAAACCCGGAATCAAGGTATTTAAGTTCACCTTAGCTAATAATGTTGAATATGTATTAAGGTAACTCGATTCGTCAGAATTTAGATTTTAAACTAAGAAGCAGACTTAAGTATTATAAGAGGAAGAAATGTTCTTTAAACGCTTAAGGTGAGCGATAATTAAGCTTAGCAAATTCCAAACATAGTTGATATAAGCATTAGAGAAACATGTAAGTTAACTATGAAATAAAACTCGACTAAAGTCGACCAAGAATGAAATGGAAGATTTAGTGTGTAAATAAGAAAGGAAATAGCCTATGCTTTGGTTAATTAATAAGTATGTGAAGTTAGTCGAGAAGGAATTGGAAAGAAATTTATGGTAATAAAGTATGAATGGTCGATAAATTAAAATAAGGAATTAGATGGCTAATTAGTGTACATGTGAAATTAAGGCGTATAAGTCTAAATGGGGTAAAACCTCGTTAGAACATTACGTTGAATGGAAATCTAAGTAAATAGTGAAATAAATGTAGTGTAAATCCTATTATCAAACGGAATAGGAGTTAAGTTGAGTAAAGAAATTGAATTAAATAAAATATACTTAGGAAATCAAATAGGAATTGATTGAGAACTGAGTATAAATTTGAATTATGAACCATCCTTATTTTTAATCATTATTTGAGAGTCGAATAAATAAGTTGAGTGAATGGAATATCGTTTAATTTAAAATGAAAATGGGAATAAGTGAATAAGATAATGATTAAGGGTATGGTTAGGAAAACGAACAAGCAACTGAAATATGGAATAAGACCAAATTTAGTTCGAGTCAAGTGTATTGACTCGATAAGAGTTAACTTAGAGGACCATATAATGGTTGCTTGAGAATTTAGTACTTAGAAAAGAAATGAGTTAAATTTGGACATATTGATTCATGGTAATGAATTAAGGATCTAACGTAATCAAGTCCATTGAAAAAAAAAATTTGAATTCAAGTTCATTCGAAATTTAATGCTTGAAAATGAAATGAGAAAAAAATAGAAATTTTATTGGAATAAGTAAGTACTTGAATATGAATCCATTCTCGGATAATGTAGTGAATGTAAAGGATCGAACGGACAAACGAGAATGGACGAAGTGGGTGATTGGAAGTAAACTCAAATAAGATAGACGATAATGGAATATAAGTAATGGAAATTCATTTAATAAAAGTGAAAGGAGCATGAATATATTGAAGCAATAAAGGTATGAGAATATTGGAGCGATAACCCTTTTAAATTGTTAAGTGTTGTTTAAGTTTAAAATCCGAAAGGTTGAAACTCCAAATATAAATCAATGTGTATGCAAAAAAAAAAAAACAAGAAAAACAAAAAAAACAAAAAAAAAATCTGAACTATTTGATATGTTGAAACTAAAATGGCCATAACTTTTGAATGGATGATCGAAATTCAACGATTCAGGACTTTTTGGAAACATCGGAAACTGAACTAAAACTTTTGTTAATGGAGCCCTGTCAAATTTCCAGGTTTATTAGATTGAAATCCAAGCGTTAGTTGTAGTTCAGCGCGCAGAAAGTAAAAAAAATCTGAAGCGGATACCTATATTGTTTTGACCATAACTTCCTAACGGAACGTCGGATTTTATTGTGCGAGTACAATTCAGAAAGGCCAGAACGTAAACTAAAACTTTTCCTTTATATGCTAGGTAAAAATTTGATGTTTAAAGGGTTAAAAACTGGGTTGAACAACTTAGATCTGCATTTTTCAGTGTATGGGCTAAGGCGCTTACTTTCACTAGAATAGTCATAACTTTTGAACGATTTATCCGAATTCGACGAATCCGGACAATTCGGAAAGCCTGAAACAAATGCTAAAACTTTTTCCTAGTGTGCTTTGGTCAAATTCCATCATCTAAGGGTTGATAAACCTTGATTTGTTTGCTGGCCGGTCATGAATATTGTTGTTTTGTAGTTGAAATGGTAGATATATGTCGTGTAAGTTGTATACAATTGCTATATATTGTATATATGTTTGATTCTTATGTGTATGTGAGTATGTAGCAGGTGCAAGGAAGTCGCGCTACGCTTCGGAGCTCACTTGCGCTAAACGCTAAATGCTAAGGTAATAAAAAAAAATGCAAATAAACGCTGAAGAAAGGTACGTAATTGGGTTACAAAGTTTTGGTGGTGGTTTATATTTTTGTTTTTCCCCTGTTTGGGATGCCTCATCAAGAGATGAGATGAATATTTGAGTATATGTGATGCATTGTGATTTTCCGGACCTCTCCGTACAAAGGAGATGCTGCCGAAATTTTCCGTGATTTCGGAAGTTAGAAAATTTATGAGTTTTACAAATATAACTTACTTTATAAAGGCTATTTTTAAGTATGATTTTTAAATAGGTATATGCTTAATATCGTTTCGTTCTCTTTTCGAGGACGAAAAGATTTTAAGTGGGGGAGAATGTAACATCCCAAAATTTTCAGTATATTTAAATTTCAATTTAAATAAATAAATTGGAGTGTATTAGGGAAATCAAAATTTTGTTAATTTTAATGATGGTGATTGTTTGAAATTAGTATAAATAGATTTTTCAAATGTAGTTTTATTTAGAAAGGCTATTTTGAAATATAATATTTAAATAATTAAATTAATTTGAGTAGGTTAATTTAAAAAGTGAAATTCAAATTTTTGATTTGAATTTGTGGAATTTTTATTTGTTAGACGATGGAATTTAGGCTGTTTAAGTTTAACTAGAAATTCAAATTTAATTTGTAAATAATCAAAAAAAAAATAATGTATGAAATTTATTTATAGAATTTATTTAAGTTATAATTTGATTTAATTTGAATTTAATGAATATTTAAAATGAAATTAAACAGTTAAATGAAAATTTTGAATATTTTATTTATTTAATTAACTGTGAAATTTAACTGTTTGGTGACTGTCTCGGAATTCGACGAAACTGGCGCCATTGGAACCGGAACGGTGAATTATGGTAGGATCCTAATTTGCGTTACAATCCGACTTACCGTTTGGTCGTACGAGAGAAATTGTGAATGAGATCACTGTAAATGGATAATTGGGTATTACTCATATTTGGGCCTTATAATTATATAAATAAATAAATAAACTACCTTCACTTATCTGCTCATTTCACAATGCGTATAATTTTTCTCCATCCTCCTTACCTTTAATGGCTGAAATAAATTTCTAAACCTAGCTGAAAATAAAAATTCAAGCTTTAAATTCAAATTTCGCCAAACCCTAGAAAATTATATATCAAAATGAAGATCTCGACGATACAAACCCACGGGTGCTCTCAGATTCGACATGCAGTGGCCGGAGTTGCCTGAAATCACAGTCAAAGTTTGCTGTAACGGAAACCCTAGAATTGCTTTTGGGGATTTTTGATTTACAAAGTAATCGAGATAATTGGAAGCTGGGTTTTTTAGAGGATGTCATGGGGAGTTCACGGGTGGTGTTCGTTCGATTTCTAAGCCTATGGTTCACCGGAATTTCATCGTGGAAGGGCTGGAGGCCGCTGCCATGATGCTCGTCGTCCGGGTCACCTGGGCCACCGGAGGTGACAACTCCGGCGGGAAAAGGTGCGGCTGACCCTTGGCTTTCGTTTGGGGGTACTCGGAGGTCGCCAGGTGGTCGGAGCTCAGAGAAAAGGACGGTCAAAGTCGAGGGCGCGGTTGGGTTTCTCGTCGGGTTTACTGTAGATGAGGGATAGATGAGCGGGAAGACGTTAGCAAGGGTGCTGACGTGGCACGTTCTGGTTGGGTGAGGAAGTTTATTTATTTTTATATATATTTTGAAATTCAACGGTAAAATAAGCATAACTTCTTCATACGACCTCGGATTGACGCGCGGTTTGTTGCGTTATGATCGTGGCGGAATTGCGGACGTTTTGGCACTAACCTGGCTGCGTTGAGAGACTGTGAAATTTTGGGCTATGGTTGGACGTCCGATCCACTAAGGACCCAAAGGTGAGTGATTCTTCGCTCACGAAATACTGAATTATTCCCATATTTATTGAATTAAATTATGAAGTAAGTTGGTTGCATGGTTGTGTTGGATTGTTGATGTGTGGTTTAAATTTAACATGCAAGTGTGTTAACATGCAATTTAAGTAATTGATTTGTTATTTAATTTAATTTAAATCTCTAGTTGAATTCGAACCCTTGAAAAATCCTGAAATAGTTTAATGCTGATCGGTTGAATGAAATGGTTGTGATGGATGTTGGTTGAAATTTATTACTGAATTATAGTGACATTTTTATGCTCCTTATTCAGTATATTGTAATGCATGTTGATTTTTGACGTTAAATCCAATTTACCCTTGATGTTGCGGGCATCTAATGAACCCGGGATTTATCGATAAAATGAATTAAGAACACGGAGTGAAATGATAAATCTCTGTGACCCTGATTTGGATTGAAATGATAGATCCATCCCTGAAATATCGAGAAATTAAATTTAAAATCACTTGGCCATTGGGTAGATAATTATATACAGACATCGGTTGGTTAAATGATTTTAAATATTTGAAATTTTTATTAATAGAATTTTCCCTCTAAAAGAATGTATCGATACTCGATAATTCAATTCTTTAAAGATTCTGAACTGGGATGTTGATTAAAAGGGTTAAAGAAATTTTCCAAAACAAAGTGGAAATATTTAAATCGGAATTTGAATATGATTTAAAATCTTTTCAAATTAAGAGTTGGATTAGAAGGAAATAAATTCTTATGTAATCTGATTTTTGGGAAATTTGGAAATCAAAGATATCTGGGTTGTTTTAACTCAGTTGAATATATATTTGAACTCTTGAAATCAAATAGTTGTTTGAACGGGGATGAAACGAGAGATGGAAATTAATAAACTCCGTTGAGACCGGAGGATAGATTCAAGTATTTGAAATTTGGAAGGAAGGAAAATTTTGATTAGAGAAATTTATTTTTAGTATATTTATGTATTTGATTCCAAATAATTATTCTTGCTTTAAATTTATTACTTGCCTTTACTTATAACTATTGTATTTTTAAATAAATTTCTCCTTATAATTCATTTTTCAAAATTTTCTAGTAAACCTATATTTTAAGTAAATATATAATATTTAAATTACTAATTTATTTTAATCATTATATCCTATATGTATATCTATATATTTATTTATAAAATTTTTTATTTTATTATCATTTTTATTATTACTACTTTTATTATTATATATAAACATTTAGTTTACAAGTGTTTTTGGAATTATAAATTTCTTCCGAATGGAAATGCTTGAGTTGAACCGCTGGTTCGAATGGAGTTGAGATAAGAATCCGTGATAATTTGAAATCTTTGAGATAAATTATATTCTATTTAAATATAAGTCATTTTTGAAATATTATATGATTATAATATAATGATATGTAATATATTCTAGTTTAGAGTATAATCGGTTTGGGTATGATTATGATATGTTGATATGAAAATTTTATTCGTTTGAATATAAATTGGGCTCGAAACAAAAGATGATATTTTGGTATGAAAGCGAACCTTTATCAAATATAAAAGAACCGACCGATGTGAAAGGTGTAAGCGTTGGTTGTTAAAGAGACCGGAGTCGACATAAGGCATACTCTCTGTCAGTGTCGATACCACTTTGACAACTGTGAACGTTATGACGTATCCAGAATGAGTATGATGACTTGAAGGCGATTATTGAATCGAAGAAGATGAACGTGACGAAATAGCCCTGACCTTCGGGTCAGAATTGAAATGACTAAAACAGGAGCTATACCGTGACTAATTGAGGTAGCACCTTTGATCGGACACACTTCTTCGATACTATTTCTATGACTATGATGATGATGATGATGATTTGGGCCCATTTATAACTTTGGGAGTGTGTTCCGAGGTGGGCGGTAGTGGCTGCTATGCGTTACCACCGGTCCGGGAGTGCAATTGGTAGAATCCTACCCTGGGCATTGCCTCGAGTGCCTTGTCATATATATCCATATCAAGCCCCATACGATTTTGATTTAGCATTGCCTTCTATGGAGTGCCCTCTGATAACACCAGTACGGTGAATTTACGGTACTGTATAGACTGTTGATGCCTATAATCGGCGTAAGGGTAATATGGTAATCCCGCTTACGCTATTTTCAGTATTTATACTTTACTGGATAGACACTATCATAATAGCGTACTATATTATATATGTATTAGTTTAACGGATCCTTGAGAGATGGAAAAAAATCCCGTAACATCTCTTGAGTTACTGTACCCATGACACGGATGTTATTTCGTATTTTGATTTGACTAATATGAAATGATTTAGTGCCGATCCGAGTGTTTGTTGTGTTTTCTTTTATGCAATATGCTCAGGTCAGCAGAAGTTGCAGTTAGCGAAGATCTCAATAGCTTGGAGGACGAAGACGAGGATTTGATATATATATCAAACATAAGTATTTCCGCTGCATTATTTCCGCTGCTTATTATGTACAGCTGTATGTATATGTAACTCTGATATTCATTGAAGGTTATAGTCAATGTATATATATTTCAACTGCTTCTAAACTGCTATTTGTTTATTATATGTTGTCCTTCCGCTGTGAGGTTATGTGATTGTTTTTTTTCTCTTCTTTCTTTCTTTTTCTTCTTTTCCCAATAACTACCTGCATTTGCGATTTGTTCGGGTCGACATGTGTGGTTTATTGTCGATTTGAACGGTCAAAAATGTGGGTCGTTACAGGAACTGACTGGGAGTGGATTGGCGCTCGTTTGAATTTATGGCGAAATAAATTGTTTGATTCAAACCAAACAAACAGTTTATCGTTTTTTACGATGAACTACAAATGTGAGTAAATCTCGCTAACTCTGAACAGTTTATAATTTCATGTTGTATTTTTAGAACTGTTAAATATTGGCTGATTGACTGTGTATTGACTGTTTGATTGAACAGCTAGTCAGTTAGTTGAATTTCTATATTGATTCTGTTTAACAGAATATATCATATGGAACTGAAAGTGATGTCATCAATATTGTTTAACATCTGTGATGCAGGGAAACTGGTTGGAGGAATCCAACTGGATTCCTCAACATTTATTTTACTGTGATTCATATATTGTGATATATGACATGATATATAATCTGTTGTTGATTATGTGTATATGGACGATATTTATCGTTGTTATATGCTATGTTAAATACCTTAAGAAATACTGGATGTGGGAAAGGGGATTTTCAAAGTGTATTTTGAAAATGAATTATTTATATTAAATCGATGGATTTTATATAGAAAAGGAAAAGGATTTTTATAAAAGAAAATAATTTTAAAATCGAAGGATAAGTTATAATAAAGGAAATATTTATTTGTTAGAATAAATAGTATAGAATATAAAAGGAGATATTTATTTGTTAAATAAATAGAATTGAAAGGAAATATTTATAGGAAATAAATATGTTAAAAATAGAATTGAAAAGGAAATATTTATGAGGACTAAATATGTTAAAATAGAGATGAAAGGGATATATTTGTAAACCATTTACAAATAGAAAAGATAAAGGAAATATTTATTTTTTAAATGAATAGGAAAGATAAAAGAAATATTTATTTGTTAAATAAATAGAATTGAAAAGGGAATAGTTATTTTTTAAGTAAACAAATAGAAAAGGAATAAATTAAAGGAGTTAATTCAAAAAGAGTTAATCGAAATGAGTTAATCGAATATTAGTTGTTCGATTAGAGTTAATCGAATAGAGTATGAGTTAGAGTTAACCAGTTAGAGTTAATCAATTAGGGTTGACCGGTTAAAGTGATCAGTTAGAGTTAACCAGTTAGAGTTAATCAATTAGGGTTGATCAGTTAGAGTTATCAGTTAGAGTTAACCAATAGAGAAATTAAATAGAGTTAATCGAATTAGAATAAATCGATTAAAGTTAATCGAATAGAGTATGAGTTAGAGTTAACCAGTTAGAGTTAATCAATTAGGGTTGACCAGTTAAAGTGATCAGTTAGAGTTAACCAGTTAGAGTTAACCAGTTAGAGTTAATCAATTAGGGTTGATCAGTTAGAGTTATCAGTTAGAGTTAACCAGTTAAAGTAGAGTTAACCAATAGAGAAATTAAATAGAGTTAATCGAATTAGAATAAATCGATTGGAGTTAGTCAAATAAGGAGTTATCGAATATTAGTTATTCGAATCGAGTTAGAAGGAGTTAAACGATGTTAGTTTAATCAAAAGGAGTTAATCGATGTTAGTTTAATCAAAAGGAATTAATCGATGTTAGTTTAATCAAATGGAGTTAATCGAATTTAGTTTATTCGAATAGAGTTGAAATGAGTTAATCGAATTAAGT
Organism: Allium sativum; assembly: GCA_030737875.1. Taxonomy (NCBI): domain Eukaryota; kingdom Viridiplantae; phylum Streptophyta; class Magnoliopsida; order Asparagales; family Amaryllidaceae; genus Allium; species Allium sativum. Next base: position 31,796 of record JASFAX010004112.1, on the reverse strand, counting down.
TATTCAAAGTAAGATAATCGAATCAGAGATATTCGAAGTGAGATAATCGAATAGTAGATATTCGAAGTAAGATAATCGAATCAGAAATATTCGAAGTGAGATGATCGAATCTAGTTATTCGACAGGAGTTAAATCGAATAAGATTTATTCGAAGAAAGAGGTTATCGAATATAAGTATTCGAAATTAAGCAAATCAAATATAAGTTATTCGAATAAGAGTTAATCCAGTAAGAGTTATTCAAATAAGAGTTATAGATTAGAGTTAACCAAATAGGAGTAAGTAAATTAGTTGTCGCTATATTATTCGAGTTAGGAAATAAAAGTCATATTAAAGATAATATAATTCGGGTGCAGGAGATTATAACACCATTGTTATAATCACGTAAACTTGTAAAAGAAGGGGGTTCGTAAATAGAATCCGAGGGTTCGTAGGGAAGTGTTAAAGAGTAAAAAAGGTGAATCTTATCTATTTCGAGATTTGAAAGGTGGTTCAGTTAAAGTCTGAGAGGTAGCTATGCCCCAACTAGATGGACTGCGTTTTTAATTAAAAAATGGTTACGGTTCGAGTGTGAAGTGGTTAAGAGGATTTAGTAATTTAGTATAGTGGTTTGAGTCATCATCGCAATATAGTTTTAAACATCTGTTTAAATCCCAATTTAAGAAGTTTTGGAAATGTTTTCCAAATGAGAATCAGAAATGTTTTCTGATAATAGAAAATAAGAATTTAGAATATATGGAAAGAGGAGATAAGTAAATTTGTGAACTAAAGAGATAAATGTTAAATGATGATTGATCGATATAATTTCCATTTGGAAATAATATCGTTGGTTGCACACCTATTTTTCTTTGCTGGTTAAATCACAGACTATCGAAGTTTTGACCATTTTAACGTTGTTAATATGGAGAGACCGGTTGGATTATTATCCAAAGAACCACTCTGTATTGGCATAAGCGTTGGGAATCATATATGCCAAAGAAATTTTGAAGACGGGGTAAAGGGCAAGGGCTGTTGTATTAATCTTAGATAACAGTGCCTAAGATGGATATACTTAATAGTACCTTCGGTTCATCCTGTTCCTGGGTGACTTGTATGGATGAATGTCTGACAGGGTATTTCCAGAAAGGTCACGTACATTGATTTCTTCAACCGTACCAAGAGTGGAAGCGGAGAAGGAAACTTCTTTAGCTAACACGTAATGTACTATTGTAGACGTCAATTAGTGATTTTCGATGGATCTGACAATGTGGCATTCGAAGTGAATATGATGTGATGATGAAGCGTAACCTCAAGCCTCATCAACTGGTAAATGACAGAAATCGGGCAGGCAGCATTGCTAAGTCGGTCGCTCCAAAGAAGGGTGTATAATCACCTGATCTAGAGTTTCATTTACTTCTAAAAATCTATTGTTGATGTTGTCCCATTCGGGAAACGGTTGCTGATCCCAACCGTTGGTGATATGCATTCGATACACTCAAGCGAAATGAGTTGTTGCTCATGTGTGGCCGGGTTGCAAGATGTTCTTGTTGAACCCAGTGTATTCCTTTCTGGAGGTACACTAACGAAAGGTGGTTCCATACCTTGTCATAGTTGGAAATCCATTACCCAATACGTGCTTGCGGTTTTGATTGTATACTACTTATGTAGAACATGAGCTGAAAGCGTTTCTGCTAGATGATTATTATATTGTGGTTGATAGAAATTATTATAATATCAAAAGGTTTTTGATATAAAGATATTTTGGATTCCCATAAGGGAAAAACCCTTTCCGTTATACGGCGTGGTCTTATGAGATATCGTTTACTTGTTCGAACTATTTTAAACTGTTTTACTCATACCAGTCCCATGATTGACCCGGAGTTTACTTTGTTTTGTTTTCCCTAAACTCTTGGGTGCCCAATTTGGTACGGGCAGTCAAGTAGTCAGGATTTTACAAATACTTGAAGAGTTGGAGCAGGAGGCTTCAGGATCATATAACTATAGTTTATTTCAGCTGTGTTATAAGTGTTGTACTCTGGTAATGTTATTGTATACATATACTGATTTTATTTCAAGGATATGTTATCTATTATATGTTATTCGTTCCGCTGTGAGATTCGTGTTACTCTGATGTTGTCTTCTTCTTCTATTCTAAGTTTCTATCTTATCTATCCTCACCCTCTAATTTCTTTCATTAATGACCGGTATTTTTCGATGTTTGGTTAGTCGTCATCGTGTTTATGTCGATAACCAAAGTCGTCAAAAACCCAGGTCATTACAGAGGATGTTGTGAAATTCTTAGTTTTTGGTTATGATTCACTTGATTCTTATTTTTAATGTTCATATATATTTGTATACAAAATGTAAGATTTGTGTATTGTAAGTTAATGCACTTGAACGTCTATTTTAAATGGATTGTTTGAGTGTACTATATATAATATATTAAAATCTTAAATTTTTGTATGCAAAATAAATTAACAAGTGAGGCATCACCAAAACAAATTTTATTGCACCTTGTCTATACTTTAGTATTTAAATAACTATTCAAGCCTAGGTTGCATTTTTTTTATTCGTATGTGTTATTATTTCCTTTTTTTATCATTTTGAGAGTTTGCATGTTAAAAAAATTAATTGATAGAGATATTAACTAGTATACCTTAATTGTGATTGTTAGGATTCACATCTCAAACGTATTAGGTCAATATTCTCATACATCAAATTCACGCCTATTTATATATTTACAGCATAACTAAACATAATATTAATGTGTACTAAATACATTTAAATTAGGAAATATAACTTGAATGTCCCTAATAGGATTTTTTTACTTTCTATGTGTGTGAGCAATTGGCTTTAATTATAATTAATGACACATAGATAAGAAGTTAACCATTACTTATAACAGAAGCCTGCTTGGGACCAATCAACATATTCATTATCTAAAAGTGGGACCGGTTAATGTGAGAGGTCTAGGTGCCATGGGATATTATAATTATTACACTAAGACGCGAGGTTGAGTCCAACTCGTATTAGAAGCCTGCCCGGAGTGGCCCAACAAATCCAGCATCTACAAGTGGTCAGTCTAATGTGAGACGTCTAATATATATATATATATATATATATATATATATATATATATATGGATGTATGTGTGTGTGTGTTTGTGTGTGTGTGTGAAGTAGGCATGCCTTGAGAAGGTATTAAGTGGTCGACCTACCTTATCGGGTATTAAGTGGTTAGGACTAGGTCCTTTCCTAAGATTCACCCCTTGGTTCTGGGCCTGAGTCATGGGACCCTCCCTACTAAGTATTAATTGATCATTGGGTCCACCTTTCTTTTATAAGGTATTAAATGTTCCTAATAGACGATAGTGTATGAGTGGTGTAGTTCTCCACGAAATGTCTTCTTCTTAACTAGGGGCTTAGTGAGGGCTAACCTAGGGATGATTTATAGAAGTAAATACAGTCTAAGGGAAGTATTAAGTGGCCAGGAGTTCACCCGTAGGGATGGCTAGATAGTAACATGGGGGCCGCCATGAGGGTCTTACACAAAGTTGTGTTCCTACCTAAGCCTAGTATTAAGTGGTTGTTTACTATCTCTCGACCTACAAGAAGAGTATTTTTTTAACAATATTGATGTTAAGGACAAGGCCTTACGTTACTAGGTAGAGCTTGCCTCGTGGGGTATTAAGTGTCTGTAAGGATGTCTACCCTTATATAAACATGTAGGCCTTAAGTCAATGTAAGGATGTCAGCCTCATATGATTAGTTGCATGTATGTTTGTTTGCATAGACATAACATGAAGAATTTACACTACTAAATATAATAAATAGGCATTCCTAAACTTATATGATTTTCATTACCAGAACTTTATGTTCTGGCCTCCCTCCTCTTAACATAAATAGCTAAGTAGTGTAGGACGCATGGATTAGTGATGAGTAGTGATGCTTCGTAGGGGGATTCTGATGATGGAGGCTTTAGTTATTTGTGGCAGTATTATTATTATCATGTTTTTATTGGGATAGTTATTGATGTACCTTTATTTGTTGTTACTTAGACTCGTTGTTTTTGACATATTTGAGGATTTTATCTATGGTATGTCTATTTTGAGACGTTATATTTTTTTCCCTTCCACTATGTGAGATTTTGATTTCGATTAGATTGATCTCCGATATCTATTATTAGTATTTCCTTATAGTAACTAATGATCCATTTTGGAATTGTTCTAAATTCTGATGTTCCTTTTTTGGGTTGGGATTTAGTCCTATTCCAGGAGGGTTGTACATATGGTATCAGAGCATAGATTATCCAATTATGAGGAAATATGCATAAGAGAGACGTATTTGTTATTTGTAAAGGTTTTTAAGACTATATATATACACATACTATAAACTAAAGACATATGCAAGTATGTTGGGCATTCTTTATCTTCCTTTCGTATTGGCCTTGATACCATCTTAGGAAGTCCACTGAAGGGTTTTTCCTTTTTCAAATAGTAGAAATGGCTGATAATCAGCATGAGTAGGGGAATCCAGTATGGCCTCGGTACTTGCGTGAATGGTTCCAACACTACCTTAGGACCATGAAACAAGTCCCTACTTCCAGTCTTGCCCTAGCGAAACTAGTAGCCAATCCACTAAAGGGGTCTTCAGCTTTCCTCGACTTTGCATAGATTTTATGAGTTTGGGAGGCAAGCCATTTTGGAAACCAATAGCTTCCATGAAGTTAAAGCTTAGATAACCGAGTACAAACAGATTTTCAAGGCTATAAGATGGGATGATCAACTTAAGCATAGGTTAGGGGCTTGAATGTAACATCCCGTATTTTTGGTAATCAAATACTTAATTTATTTTATTATTTTAAATATTGATTTGAGATTTATAAATGGGTTTATAATATATAATTCATTTATATAATGAAGTTTGAACGTTAAATTTATATATAATTTTAATTCAAACTCGAAACGTCGCGGTTGTTCGTAATTCATGATTTAAACTTCGATTAAATATATAGAATCCAATATAAGTCTGAATTCTATGAAACAAGAAAAGTCTGAATTGATTTGATTATAATTTTCCAATGTAAGAGGAAAATGGAGGTTTCAGCTTATATATTGTTAGTTATATCCAATTCAAATTTTTGAGTAGTCGTTATGGATTTTGTTTATAAATTTTAACGATTTATATAAGAAATTTCAACATAATTTGAATACTGTTTAGTCCAGGACTGTAAATATTGAGTTTAAAAATATATATTGATTTAGTTTAAAACTATATGATATTTTATTTTGAGATATATGATAATAATAATTTATTATTTTTTAAATTGAATTGTTTTGTATTTAATTATATTATATCGATATTATATAGGCCTTAGAAATAGTTTTATTTTCAAACGACCTCCATTTTCAATGAAACAAATTTTATTAGAATACATATAGTTAGTTATTGCTAGATTTTCAGTATGGAGCCAATTGGATTTATTTTATCTATGCGTGCACTTTAAAGGTGAACCGATAAATTTAAAATAACAATGTCGTCCAAACAAAGTTAGCTTTCAACGAAATTAATTTCATTGGGACCAAAACGTTAAGACATAGTGGAATGTCCATTTGCATTATGTTGGAAGTTCGCGTGTATCGGTCCGAATTTAACGGTTAACGGCTATAAGCAGTACAGTTTAGTACCTTATAAAATATAGTATTTAATATAGCTTAATGTCTAAATGAAAAATGTACATGTATGCTATGTTGTTTCCTTTCAGCTTCCTTATCACCTCTCAGGATACCTATTGATGGGAAGAAACAAGTCTTAATTCTTAAGCAATTAATGGGTGTACAACCTAACCTTATCTATGACAAGCCGTGTCTAATCTATATGTACTGCTTAAGCCCAAAGCATATATATACATATATATATATATATATATATATATATGTATACAAACCACAACATACTGATTTAAAATGTGCGGTGTAGCCTACCCCCGTTTTTCTTCTACCGCAGTACATGTTGCCTATTTCAACCTAGCCTACACTGTTTCTATCACACATGCAAAGCCAAAGTTTGAATTGGAAAGACAGCTGCAGACCTACTTCAACCCATGTTATATGAAAACGACATCACGGTGTGTGCTACCCAAATAATATTCGTTCCCACCAAGTATACTTGGATGAAACAGAATCTTTGAAATATGCTAACCACACTTCTTATATATATGCATTCTTTGTTGTTTTATTTTCTACAACATCCTGGAAACTGCGAGCCGCCGTTAAATACAATACATTTCAGAAAAAAGTAAAAAAGAAAGAGAAAGCGTTCGAAATAACTGGGTAAAACTGTGATTTAGCCGTGAATTAATCATGCAAGACCCTTCCTTTAACCAAACTCATACTTCATGTCAATCCATTCATTTTCATGTCATTGCTCTTATATCCCCTAAATTCTTATTCCTTACTATTATGCATGCGGATAATTCAGCAAACCCACATCAAATTCTTGTATAAAACTTGCTTCCTGATAGCATGAAACTAGGAGAGGACTGGAAGGTGACTGCATGGGAGGAAAAGTGAATGGGAACAAAGCGTGATGGTGGTTCGGGATGAGACTAGTGGTGGAGGTGCTGAGGTTTGGTAAAGATTGCGTGAGTTTAAATAATTTGTACGTGGTAAAGATCTCGGTTGGATTGAGGAATTACAGCAAGATGTGGGGTGCACAGCAGTTACGAAAAAATATATGTAAGGTTGGCACATTGTAATGACCCGGATATTCCGGCGGTTAGATTTGAATATTTAATACGGTTTTAAATATTGATTTGATAATATAAATGAATATTTACATTAAGTTATCAATTTAATAATCAGTTTAGATTTAATATCGAATACATTAAGATATCGAAATACGAAGTTGATTGAATTAAAATTTAATTGCAAATTAAAAACAGTTCAAGTGATCAATACGAAATTCTGTTTGAAGTGGAACGATAATAAATATTTAATTATTATCGAAAAATAAATTGTTCTGAATTTAAATTAGTTTATATTTAAATTAATATCTCCTTCAGATGACAAAATTAGACTTCGTAGCCTGCCCCGGTGTGTTCAGAATATAGGTATTACCCTAGGAAGGTCAGTTGTTGGGATCAGAAAGGAATTAGGAACCCGTGGTATAATTTAATTAATTTTAATCATATAGGTAAATTAAAATTAATAATAAATAAATATAATTTAGTGGAATTCCTCTTGCCAACAACACCATAACCGTGCTCTCGCTACAACTAGTAGAATCAAAAGGTGGAGAATGGAAAAAACGTTCTCTTCTTTAACTCCACAAGATGAATGGCCTTACTGTCCATTTTAATAACCACACCATTTTCCTATAAATCGAGATTTCCCCTTTTTCATTTTCGAGTTCTCTCCTCTGTAAACCAAAAGACTTCAGCAACTAAATCAAAAATGGCCGCACCTCTTAGTAAAACCACAGCTACTTTTTCGCTCATCAAATCAGTAATCGCGATACGTGTAATCCACCGGAGCTCGTCACCAACTCGCGAACTGGAACCCGCGACTTAATCACCTGAAGCTCGACCGGAGCGCGCGCCAGTCTCGACAACTCGAGAGACGTTCTAGTGTTCATCTTGATTTCAAATTAAGGGTTGACAGGCGCTTGAATTAGAGCGCACACAATTGGAGAAGCACAGGAGTAGAGAGGCGTTCTGAGAGGATAAAGAGCAGCAACCGCGTCATTTACTGGAATTGAGCGTGAAGTGGAAATCGACAGTTGGTGAGGGTCGTTCTTCTCTATTTGAAAGGGAGAGGCAGGTCTGTGTTGTCAGATAGAAGCAAGCATGGGAGGAGCTGTTGACGTTGGGTGTGTTTGGCAGAAAATGGGCTGTCAGCTAGTGGAGTTTGGTGGACTATCGGAAGCTTGTCGCTGATGATTTGGGATGGCCGGAGTTTTGTTTTCTTGGAGTTAGATTTCAGGGTTCGGATTCTGTAAAAGGAAGAGAGGACTAAATTAAGAATTAAGGTAATTTTCTTAATTTAAAATTGGAATTTTATTTTATTCGGAGTGTTCGATGGGTTACCAAATAAATCTCTAATCCAAATAAAATTTAGATTCAAATGCCGGCAATTTCGTTAAGCTCATAAGGATGCGGACCACAACATAGAATTGATTTGGGATTTTTTCGGGATCAGCGGTAAAGTTTAAATTAAACTGAAAATCGTTCAGTTTAATTTAAAATTTGAGTGGATTGCAAATAAAACCCTGGTGAGTAAATCTCACCTTTTATTTAGAATTATTTTTATATAGTTAAAAATAATTGTCTGTGCTTGTTTGAATGCTGTTTGATTGTTTTAAAATATATATAGTTATTTAGGATTGGTTGACTATTATATATATATATATATATATTGGGTTGATGATTGGTTGGATTCCCGCAGTCTCATTAGCGGATGCCCGCAGTTTCATAGCGGATGATCACCCTATACGCCCCACGCTATGATTAGTGGATGACCTTCTATACCGCGATATCCTGCCTCGAAGCAGGATGGGTATTACTATGTTGACTAACGTCTATGGATGCTGGAAAACAGGTTGGAGGAATCCAACTGGATTCCTCAAAAAAAAATTATTATCTGTTGTTGTTTGCTTGATTTCATATATATTCATATATGATGTGTTAAAAATCAAATGATTGAAAATTGGTTGATTTGATTGTTTAAATATCACTGGGGCTTGGGATATTGATTTATAAAATACCCTGAAAGGGTATTTGAGATTTAAAAAGTGAATTCTATTTTTATAAATAGGATTTGAATTTTTAATGAACTATAGGAAATATTTACTTGTTTTGAAGATATATAAAACGAGTATAGAATTTATAAACTTTTTTTATAAATGAAAATATGGGATTTGAATCGAATTTATAAACTTTGTTTATAAAGGAAAAAATGGGATTTGAATCGAATTTATAAACTTTGTTTATAAATGAAAATATTGGATTTGAATAGAATGTATAAACTTTGTTTATAAAGGAAAATATGGGATTTGAATCGAATTTATAAACTTTGTTTATAAATGAAAATTTGGGATTTGAATCGAATTTATAAACTTTGTTTATAAATGAAAATATGGGATTTGAATCGAATTTATAAACTTTGTTTATAAATGAAAATATGGGATTTGAATCGGATTTATAAACTTTGTTTATAAAGGAAAATATGGGATTTGAATCGAATTTATAAACTTTGTTTATAAATGAAAATATGGGATTTGAATTGAATTTATAAATGTTGTTTATAAATGAAAATATGGGATTTGAATTGAATTTATAAACTTTGTTTATAAATGGAAAGGTGGGATTTGAATTGAAGTTATAAACGTTGTTTATAAATAATGCAGAGAATTCAAATGGACTTTGAATATAAGGAATTGAAATAGAATTTGAATAATAGAATTCAAATGGAGTTTAACTTTAGAATTTGAATATAGTATTTCAAATAGAATTTGAATATAGAAATTCAAATGGGATGTATAATATCGATTTGAATATAGAAATTCAAATGGGATCTATAATAAATAGATTTGGATAAATAAAAGTTGATTAGACTAAGAAGTTAATTAACAGATTTAATTAACAAATTTAGTTAAAAAGATTGGTATAGTTAAAATAGATTGGACATGTATAAATATACAGGAGACAGGTTTGGAATAAAGTGTTAGAAGGTATATAAATAGAATGCCCGACAAAAAGGTATGTATTTAATTTCCATATGAGATTTCATGCGCCGTATCGGCTAGCCGCTTGGCTTTTCTTTTTCTTTTTGATTGGAGAAGGCATGTGTGGCAGTTTGGGGATTTTCCCGATGCTCCCGGTACAAAGGAGGTTATGGCGAATTTTTCCGGGAATTTAAGGAGTTAGAATATTTTTAAGGAAATTTGACAACTAGAAATCTATATATCATTATATATAGAAGTCGATAAGAAAACGAACTTAGAAATAGAATAGTATAATATAAAAAGAAAACTAGGAATAAAATCTAGTAAGAATAGAAAGAGAAAGTGTATATGTGTTTAAAAGTGAAGAAGTAGTTGTATGGTATTGATTGTTCGAGTAAGTAGTCTTATCTGTTTTGACGTTATAAATGTTATTCAATCAAGGTCTGAGAGGTAGTTATACCCCAACTTGATTGATTTCAATATTAACAAATAAACAGTAAGATTTTAGGCTCGAAGATCATTGTTGAATGAGAGTTAGTTTAATATAGTATTTGGGTTGTCGTACTGATGTTTTACACAACATCCGTTTTAACCCAAATAAATGTAAGCTTGGAAATGGAATAATAAATATTTCTAAAGTTAGAAAATAAAGGAGGCGATATATGAAAATATTTGTTTAACAAATATTGATAAAGAAATAGAGAAGAAATTTAATTAATGGAATATTAATTAAGGGATCAGTGATTGATTGATAATTGGATGAACACTTGTTCTATTCGATAGTTAAATCATCGACTATCGAAACACTTGTTTTTATTCGATAGTTAAATCACAGACTATCGAAGTTTTGACCATCGTTGTCAATATGGAGAGACCGGTTGAATTATTATCCGAAGAACCACTCCGTATTGGCAGTAGCGTGCGAATCAGATTATATAAAGATAATCGAAGACGGAGTAGAGTGCAAGGACTTTTTCTATTAATAGAAATTGTGCCTTCGGTTCATCCTATTCCTAGGTGACGTGTATGGATGAATGTCTGACAGAGTATTTCCAGAAAGGTCACGTACATTGATTCTTCAATCGTACCAAGAGTGGAAGCGGAGAAGGAAACTTCTTTTAGCTAACACGTAATGTACTGTTGAGGACGTCAATCGGTGATTTGATGGATTTGACGATGTGGCATTCGAAGTGAATCTGGTGTGATGATAAAGCGTAGCTTCAAGCCTCATCATCCGGTAAATGACAGAAATTGGGCAGGCAACATGGCTATGTAGGTCGCACCTATTAGGGTGTATAATCACTTGATCTAGAGTTTCATTTACTTGTAAAAATCTATTGTTGATGCTGTCCCATTCGGGAAACGGTTGCTGATCCCAACCGTTGGTGATATACATTCGATAGACTCAAGCCAAATGAGTGGTCGGTCATGTGTGGCTGAGTTGCAAGATGTTCTTTTTGAACTCGGTGTATTCTCCTCTAGAGATATACCAGCGGAAGGTGGTTCCTTACCTTGTCATAGTTGGAAATCCATTACCCAATACGTGCTTGCGGTTTTGATTGTATATATGTGGAACGTGAGATGCAAACGTTCCACTAGATTGTTATTTACTTGATTTAGACACTATTATAATATCAAAAGAGTTTTGATATAAAGTTAAATCAAGTTTTTGGATTCTCATAAGGGAAAAACCCGTTCCATGTTATACGGCGTGATCTTCTGAGATATCATTTAGTTTTCTGAAATTGTTTTAAACTGTTTACTCATACCAGTCCCATGACTGACCCGGAGTTTATTTGTTTTGTTCTACCTAAACTCTTGGGTGCCTAAATTTGTACGGGCAGTCAAGTAGTTCAGGATATTTTAGATCTATCTAAAGGAGCTTGGAGCAGGAGGCTTCAGCATTAGTTATATAGAGTTTTGTTCCGCTGTGTTGTAAGTGTTGTACTCTGATAAGTGTATGTTATACAATTAAGATTTTGTATTTCAAAGATATGATATATTATATTTTGTTCCGCTGCGATGTGAGATTCTGTGTTATTGTTTCTGTTCTTCCTCTATCTCTTTCTTCTAAAAAAAATGTTTCGTATTTTCGTGATATTTGGGTTGGACGTATGATGTATATAGTCAACTCCGATGTTGCGGAAATTTGGGTCATTATAGTTGGTATCAGAGCTTAGGTTGAGCGAATACCTAGGCTTGTTGGAATGTGCTCATTAGAGATTGGATCAGTAGTATCCTAGAATGAGTTGAGTGTATATATATACGAGAGAGCGTATTTGTTAATTGATATAAAAACTGTTTTATGTTGTGTTGACTAGTCTGTTGAGTGGATTATAAATTTTGGTCGAATCGTGGGACGCCACGATATCGATAGGAGTTTATAAACACTTGAACAGAAGATTGGACACGATATTGTTTTTAAATAGTTGAATTGATTGTTAGGATTATAATCGAATTAGATTATAAAACAGAAATAGTTATATATATAACCAATGGAATTTGTATATGAAATCAAATATACAAATGTGATAAATTGAAATTGAATTCCAACCAGAATTTAGAATTTAAAATCCTTGGAGTTTGGAAAATATTTTTCTAAATGGAGTTTGAAATAAATATAGTACTGAACTCATTCAGTAGCTGGGAAATAATTTTGATGATGGTCGCAACATCATCAGTGTTCATTTTCGAGTTTCTAAGTGATGAATTGCTGCCTTAGAAAAGTTTTGATGAAAAGAAACAAGTTGTTTGAAAATTCAAATGTTTTGAATTTGGGATAGATATAAATATATGTATATATTTATATTACTTCAGAGGAATTTTGAAATGGGAATTGGAATATAGATTTCAAATAGAAGTGAAATTGGAATATAGATTTCAAATAGAAGTGAAATGGGAATTGGAATATAGATTTCAAATAGAAATTCAATATAGAGAATTCAAATAAATTTGAATATAGAATTCAAATAGCAATTGAAATAGACTTTGAATATAGAATTTAAAGGAGTTAAAATGGAATTTGAATTCAAAGGAATTCAAATGGATTTGAATAAAGAAAAGTCAAATAGAGATTTGAATATTAGAATTCAAATGGAATTTGGTTAAATAGAATTTCAAAGAGAATATAAAGTGGAGGTTGAATATTAGAATTCAAAGAAAATATAAAGTTTGGAATAGAATTTGAATTCAAAGGAGTTAAAATAGAATTTAAATTCAAAGGATTTCAAATAGAAATTGAACAAAGGAATTTAAATAGAAATTGAATAAAGGATTTCAAATGGAATTCGAATAAGGGATTTGAAATGGGTTTTGAATAAAGGATTTCAAATAGAAATTGAAGATAAGAAATTCAAATAGAATTTGAAGATAAGGAATTGAAATAGAATTTGAATAGAGGAAAATTCAAATAGAAATTGAATAGAAGGAAATTCAAATATAGAGTTTGAATAAAGAAATTCAAATGGAATTTGAATATTGTAAATATATAGGATTTGAATATTAGAAGTGAAATAGATCGGGAATATTATGAAATGGATTGGATATATATATATCAGAATGGAGTTGAATTTATTATAAACAAAATTAAAATGTTTATATTTATAATTATAATTAAAACGAGCTCGCCGTAGCGCGGTAGTTCGAAATTTGGCGATTCGAACTTCAATTTAGTATACAGAACTCAATTGAAGTCGGAATTCTGTGAAACAAGAACCGTCGGGACCGATTGAATAATAGTTTTCTAATGAAAGAGAAAAATCTGGATTTCGTCATATAGATTTTGAGTTATGTCAAAATCAAATTTTTAGAAAAGCAGCGCCAGAACCATTATAAAACAATAACGGTTTAATTAAATAAATAAAAGGATTTTTAGGAAATAAAATCCGAATTGGCATTAGAAAAATCCAAACTGGAGATATAAAACAAATATGAACTCCAGTGAAGTTAGTGAAATGATTTTTAAGACAAAAATCATATTTTAAATGGTTAAAAAGAATTAACTAAATTGGAGAATAATTAGTTAAAGGAAATTTGAATCGAAATTGGGTTTTTGAATAAGTGAAAGAGATAGAGAATTTATATTCGAAATCGAATATTTAACTCGAGTTGAAAATATAATTAGATTAGTTTATAATTAAGTTGACATATATTTGAACAAATTATATTCAAATAAAAAGAGTGAAATACGCAAAATGGTTAATTAGCAACTAGTTAATGGGAATTTGAATGATTGAAATTAAATTTAACTTAAGTAAGTTAAATGGATCGAAATGAATAAATTAAGTAAAATCAATGTGAATGAAATATGAATTGGGTGTGAATGAAGGAAAAACCAAAAGAGTTAAAAAGAAAATATATTTGTAAGACAAAATATAAAGGAAATATATTTGTAACACAAATACAAAGGAAGTTATGTGCAAACAAATAGAATTTAAAAGGAGAAGTATTTGTAAAACATTTACAAATAGATTAAATGGAAGTATTTATTTATAGAAAATAAATAGAATGTTATAAATGAGATATTTATTTGTTAAATAAATAAAATTTAATCAAAGGAATATTCAGAAGATGAATAGAAAATGGAAATCTGTTTTTAACAGATAAATAGAAAAGATTAATTTATAAATAACAGTTTATAAATTAAATTGAATATTTTTCATTCGATAAATGGAATATATAAGTCTGAACTTATATAGAGAAGAGATATTGGTTTTTAACACCGATAGTTTTAAATAAAAGGGGTACACAACACTTGTATAAGTGAAGTAATGTTATTAAGAGGACATTTATAAAGTGAAGAACCGTTACTAAAAGTAAATCTTTATAAATGAATAAACATTTTCCAATAGGAGTTATTCGAATAGGAGAAGTCGATTAGAGTTAGAAATAATCGATTAGAGTTATAATAAATCGATTAGGATAAGAATTAACCCGTTAGAGTTAATCAGTTAGGGTTAATCCGTAGAGTTAATTGAATATTAGTTATTCAATTAGAATTTATCGAATATTTGTTATTCAAATTAAGAGTTAACTAGATAGAGTTAGTCAAACATAGTTACCTAGGATAAGTTGCCATTTCGTACGACTGCTAGCGTAATTTGTAGGGCTGCAGATAGCCTAGGGTGGTCGGATGTTTCCTGGGGGAAATCAGGCATAACCATTGTGATCGCTGCGATCTAGAGTCAAGCGAAAGGAGTTAATCAAATATAGTTTATTCGAATAGAGTTAAAAGAGTTATCGAATATAGCTTATTCGGAAGGAGTTAGGTGAAAAGAGCTAATAGAGTAAATTGATAAGAGTAAATTGAATAGAGTAAATCGAATATAGTTTATTCGAAGGATGGTTTTCGAATCTAGTTATTCAAAAGAGAGATTATCGAATATAGTTATTCGAAGGGAGGAGTTATCGAATAGGGATTTATTGGAAAGAAAGTTACGTAAGGAAATTTGAAATGTTGAGTATCAACATAAATAAGTTTTGAAAAGTTAATGGGTTTGTAGCACTTTTTCTATCTTAGCAATTTCGAGGACGAAATTATTTTAAGTAGGGAAGAATGTAATGACCCGGATATTCCGGCTGTTAGATTTGAATATTTAATACGGTTTTAAATATTGATTTGATAATATAAATGAATATTTATATTAAGTTATCAATTTAATAATCAGTTTAGATTTAATATCGAATACATTAAGATATCGAAATACGAAGCTGATTGAATTAAAATTTAATTGCAAATTAAAAACAGTTCAAGTGATCAATACGAAATTCTGTTTGAAGTGGAACGATAATAAATATTTAGTTATTATCGAAAAATAAATTGTTCTGAATTTAAATTAGTTTATATTTAAATTAATATCTCCTTCAGATGATAAAATTAGACTTCGTAGCCTATCCCGGTGTGTTCAGAATATAGGTATTACCCTAGGAAAGTCAGTTGTTGGGATCAGAAAGGAATTAGGAACCCGTGGTATAATTTAATTAATTTTAATCATATAGGTAAATTAAAATTAATAATAAATAAATATAATTTAGTGGAATTCCTCTTGCCAACAACACCATAACCGTGCCCTCGCTACAACCCGTAGAATCAAAAGGTGGAGAATGGAAAAAACGTTCTCTTCTTTAACACCACAAGATGAATGGCCTTACTGTCCATTTTAATAACCACACCATTTTCCTATAAATCGAGATTTCCCCTTTTTCATTTTCGAGTTCTCTCCTCTGTAAACCAAAAGACTTCAGCAACTAAATCAAAAATGGCCACACCTCTTAGTAAAACCACAGCTACTTTTTCGCTCATCAAATCAGTAATCGCGATACGTGTAATCCACCGGAGTTCGTCACCAACTCATGAACTAGAACCCGCGACTTAATCACCTGAAGCTCGACCGGAGCGCGCGCCAGTCTCGACAACTCGAGCGACATTCTAGGGTTCATCTCGATTTCAAATTAAGGGTTGACAGGCGCTTGAATTAGAGCGCACACAATTGGAGAAGCACAGGAGTAGAGAGGCGTTCTGAGAGGATAAAGAGCAGCAACCGCGTCATTTACTGGAATTGAGCGTGAAGTGGAAATCGACAGTTGGTGAGGGTCGTTCTTCTCTATTTGAAAGGGAGAGGCAGGTCTGTGTTGTCAGATAGAAGCAAGCATGGCAGGAGCTGTTGACGTTGGGTGTGTTTGGCAGAAAATGGGCTGTCAGCTAGTGGAGTTTGGTGGACAATCGGAAGCTTGTCGCTGATGATTTGGGATGGCCGGAGTTTTGTTTTCTTGGAGTTAGATTTCAGGGTTCGGATTCTGTAAAAGGAAGAGAGGACTAAATTAAGAATTAAGGTAATTTTCTTAATTTAAAATTGGAATTTTATTTTATTCGGAGTGTTCGATGGGTTACCAAATAAATCTCTAATCCAAATAAAATTTAGATTCAAATGCCGGCAATTTCGTTAAGCTCATAAGGATGCGGACTACAACATAGAATTGATTTGGGATTTTTTCGGGATCAGCGGTAAAGTTTAAATTAAACTGAACATCGTTCAGTTTAATTTAAAATTTGAGTGGATTGCAAATAAAACCCTAGTGAGTAAATCTCACCTTTTATTTAGAATTATTTTTATATAGTTAAAAATAATTGTCTGTGCTTGTTTGAATGCTGTTTGATTGTTTTAAAAAATATATAGTTATTTAGGATTGGTTGACTATTATATATATATATATATATATATTGGGTTGATGATTGGTTGGATTCCCGCAGTCTCATTAGCGGATGCCCGCAGTTTCATAGCGGATGATCACCCTATACGCCCCACGCTATGATTAGTGGATGACCTTCTATACCACGATATCCTGCCTCGAAGCAGGATGGGTATTACTATGTTGACTAACGTCTGTGGATGCAGGAAAACAGGTTGGAGGAATCCAACTAGATTCCTCAAAAAAAAAAATTATCTGTTGTTGTTTGTTTGATTTCATATATATTCATATATGATGTGTTAAAAATCAAATGATTGAAAATTGGTTGATTTGATTGTTTAAATATCACTGGGGCTTGGGATATTGATTTATAAAATACCCTGAAAGGGTATTTGAGATTTAAAAAGTGAATTCTATTTTTATAAATAGGATTTGAATTTTTAATGAACTATAGGAAATATTTACTTGTTTTGAAGATATATAAAACGAGTAAAGAATTTATAAACTTTGTTTATAAATGAAAATATGGGATTTGAATCAAATTTATAAACTTTGTTTATAAAGGAAAAAATGGGATTTGAATCGAATTTATAAACTTTGTTTATAAATGAAAATATGGGATTTGAATAGAATGTATAAACTTTGCTTATAAAGGAAAATATGGGATTTGAATCGAATTTATAAACTTTGTTTATAAATGAAAATATGGGATTTGAATCGAATTTATAAACTTTGTTTATAAATGAAAATATGGGATTTGAATCAAATTTATAAACTTTGTTTATAAATGAAAATATGGGATTTGAATTGAATTTATAAACTTTGTTTATAAAGGAAATGATGGGATTTGAATCGAATTTATAAACTTTGTTTATAAATGAAAATATGGGATTTGAATTGAATTTATAAACTTTGTTTATAAACGGAAAGGTGGGATTTGAATTGAAGTTATAAACGTTGTTTATAAATAATGCAGAGAATTCAAATGGACTTTGAATATAAGGAATTGAAATAGAATTTGAATAATAGAATTCAAATGGAGTTTAACAATAGAATTTGAATATAGTATTTCAAATGGAATTTGAATATATAAATTCAAATGGGATGTATAATATAGATATGAATATAGAAATTCAAATGGGATCTATAATAAATAGATTTGGTTAAATAGAAGTGGATTAGACTAAGAAGTTAATTAAAAGATTTAAATAACAAATTTAGTTAAAAAGATTGGTATAGTTAAAATAGATTGGACATGTATAAATATACAGGAGACAGGTTTGGAATAAAGTGTTAGAAGGTATACAAATAGAATGCCCAACAAAAAGGTATGTATTTAATTTCCATATGAGATTTCATGCGCCGTATCGGCTAGCCGCTTGGCTTTTCTTTTTCTTTTTGATTGGAGAAGGCATGTGTGGAAGTTTGGGGATTTTCTCGATGCTCCCGGTACAAAGGAGGTTATGGCGAATTTTTCCGGGAATTTAAGGAGTTAGAATATTTTTAAGAAAAATTGACAACTAGAAATCTATATATCATTATATATAGAAGTCGATAAGAAAACGAACTTAGAAATAGAATAGTATAATATAAAAAGAAAACTAGGAATAAAATCTAGTAAGAATAGAAAGAGAAAGTGTATATGTGTTTAAAAGTGAAGAAGTAGTTGTATGGTATTGATTGTTCGAGTAAGTAGTCTTATCTGTTTTGACGTTATAAATGTTATTCAGTCAAGGTCTGAGAGGTAGTTATACCCCCAACTTGATTGATTTCATTATTAACAAATAAACATTAAGATTTCAGGCTCGAAGATCAATGTTGAATGAGAGTTAGTTGAATATAGTATTTGGGTTGTCGTACCGATGTTTTACACAACATCCGTTTTAACCCAAATAAATGTAAGCTTGGAAATGGAATAATAAATATTTCTAAAGTTAGAAAATAAAGGAGGCGATATATGAAAATATTTGATTAACAAATATTGATAAAGAAATAGAGAAGAGATTTAATTAATGGAATATTAATTAAGGGCTTAGTGATTGTTTGATAATTGGATGAACACTTGTTTTATTCGATAGTTAAATCATCGACTATCGAAACACTTGTTTTTATTCGATAGTTAAATCACAAACTATCGAAGTTTTGACCATCGTTGTCAATATGGAGAGACTGGTTGGATTATTATCCGAAGAACCACTCCGTATTGGCAGTACCGTGCGAATCACATTATATAAAGATAATCGAAGACGGAGTAGAGTGCAAGGACTTTTTCTATTAATAGAAATTGTGCCTTCGGTTCATCATGTTCCTGGGTGACGTGTATGGATGAATGTCTGACAGAGTATTTCCAGAAAGGTCACGTACATTGATTTCTTCAATCGTACCAAGAGTGGAAGCGGAGAAGGAAACTTCTTTTAGCTAACACGTAATGTACTGTTGAGGACGTCAATCGGTGATTTGATGGATTTGACGATGTGGCATTCGAAGTGAATCTGGTGTGATGATAAAGCGTAGCTTCAAGCCTCATCATCCGGTAAATGACAGAAATCGGGCAGGCAGCATGGCTATGTAGGTCGCACCTATTAGGGTGTATAATCACCTGATCTAGAGTTTCATTTACTTCTAAAAATCTATTATTGATGATGTCCCATTCGGGAAACGGTTGCTGATCCCAACCGTTGGTGATATACATTCGATACACTCAAGCCAAATGAGTGGTCGGTCATGTGTGGCTGAGTTGCAAGATGATCTTGTTGAACTCGGTGTATTCTTCTCTAGAGATATTCCAGCGGAAGGTGGTTCCATACCTTGTCATAGTTGGAAATCCATTACCCAATACGTGCTTGCGGTTTTGATTGTATATATGTGGAACGTGAGATGCAAACGTTCCACTAGATTGTAATTTACTTGATTTAGACACTATTATAATATCAAAAGAGTTTTGATATAAAGTTAAATCAAGTGTTTGGATTCTCATAAGGGAAAAACCCGTTCCATGTTATACGGCGTGGTCTTCTGAGATATCATTTAGTTTTCTGAAACTGTTTTAAACTGTTTACTCATACCAGTCTCATGACTGACCCGGAGTTTATTTGTTTTGTTCTACCTAAACTCTTGGGTGCCTAAATTTGTACGGGCAGTCAAGTAGTTCAGGATTTTTCAGATCTATCTAAAGGAGCTTGGAGCAGGAGGCTTCAGCATTAGTTATATAGAGTTTTGTTCCGCTGTGTTGTAAGTGTTGTACTCTGATAAGTGTATGTTATACAGTTAAGATTTTGTATTTCAAAGACATGATATATTATATTTTGTTCCGCTGCGATGTCAGATTCTGTGTTATTGTTTCATTTCTTCTTCTATCTCTTTCTTCTAAAAAAAATGTTTCGTATTTTCGTGATATTTGGGTTGGACGTATGATGTATATAGTCAACTCCGATGTTGCGGAAATTTGGGTCATTACACACATTTTCGTGAGCAGCCAACGTGAGGTGAAGGGAGATAAGTCGGGCTGTTCTTTTACGTATGGGATTGACGTGGAGTTGGCGAGGTGTTCCAGGCGAGCTGAAGAGGCATGGTGAAGACTAGGTTCAGTTTTTGGACGTGGGGAGGTTCCACGGTTTCGAATGTAGTAGGCAAGCAAAGTGGGAAGAAACAAAAAATGAAAGGTAGAAGATGTACAGTAAACTGATTTGAAGTGACTAATGCTTTTAACCTAGCCTAAACGATTGTTATATATATATATATATATATATACATAGTAAGTTATTTATAATATTAAATAGTTAGTAGCACATAAAATGAATAGTGAAGTTGCTTGGAGTATATATTTTCCTAATTCCCTGTGCGTGGCCGAATAATGTTTGAACATAATATAAATAGTCTATAAAGCATATATAAAACGTATGTAAGGTTAAGTTGGACAGCAGTTTTTTTACATAGACTGATGGTTTATTCATAGCGTGCTAAGTATATATAAGTTTATATAAGTTTGTATAATGTATAATAGTTTAAATTTGCCACCAAGTAATAAACATGTGGCCTGTGAAGACTTTTGCAATGCTTAATAGGGTAAATTAACACAATATGACCTTATTATAATTAGGTTTTCCCTTAATTATAATTTAATACAGTAGAATTGATCAATTTCAATATACCAGTTACAATTCAAAGTCATAAGTATAAAAAAAAATCAGTGTTGGTTGGTAGGATGCATTGCCTAGTTATAATAAGTTATAACGTGACCAAGTCAAGTATAGCATGCCTAATTAAGGTCAATATCATAACGTGCCTAGGAGGAGAATCATGCCTCACCAAACTTTTATATCGTGCTTAACCTCTTTTAGATTATGCCTAACTTAGTTTAAGTAGTGCCTAATTCATTTTGTATGGTGCCAAATCAAGAAACATTAGCGTGGCCCAGTGTATATATATATATATATATATATATATATATATATACATATACATATATATATATACACACATATATATATATATATATATACATACATATATATATGAATATGCCTATTCCAATTTATATTGTGCCTAAACATGTTTAACCATGACTAATTGAGTTATATAAACCTTAAGTAAGGATTTAAGAAATAATCTATTTATTTTGTTATTAATAGTAGTAATTTATTTAAGTGAAACCATAATAAATTTGTAACTTTGACATACCGTAATGGAGTTGGATGAAACAAGCAACGTCGGAATCGTATCGACGAGCACAACACGATGAAGATGGTTTGGTAGGAATTGATAGCAACTAAGATATTTTATTAAATTAAACGACCATTTAATATAATTAAAATGGACGGTTTCAACGATAAACAAATCAAGGTGAGTTCAACTCACCCAGTTTTATCCCACTTATATTTTATATAAGTTGGGTTTAATATTTGTGCTATGATTGTTAATTGTTGATGGATGCTGAATATATATTTATATGTGTTGACTGAGCTGATTAAATTAAATGTTTTTTTAATATAATTTAAAACCAACCGTTATTTTTAACCATTATTTCCAAACGAGGTTACCTCATTGGTTACGTTTATAAAAATATATAAACATATTAAATTGACATGTGAATGTTTGGATTGTTGTTATTGTTTGATTGTTGAATATCATATCTGTTTATTGAAATGAATGATTGTATTTGAAGTAACGTATTTGGATGCAGGGAAAACATGTTAGAGGGATCCAACTAGATTCCTCAAATATATTAGCTGTTATTTATTTTCATATTATCATTATATGGACTGATTTGATTGAACGATTGATTTGGTTATTGATCATTGATTTAAAATTCAGCGGTTGTTTTGTTTTAACCAATGGATATTATTGGTTGAGTAATTGGTAGTAGTTGGCCGAAAAATATATTGGTTTATAAATATTGAGTTACCGTCAGTTGAATCAACGGTAATGAAGTTATAAAATTTATTTTATAAATGAAGATAGATTTTGAAATCTATTATTTTGAATAAAAGTTTAATAAAGGAAATTGATATTTATTATTTATTATATAAATTTATAAGTGATTAAGAGTTGGATTGTAAAGGAGTTTATGAAAGGATTTTATGTCAAAACCGAGATTTTTAAACGAAGTTATAAAAAAGATTTTAAGCCAATGCGATAGCTTAAATTGAATGTTCTACTTAATGTTTGAATTAAGAAAAGGTATGCAGGATAAAGAATTTATATTAAACCTGAGTTTTATAAGCGATGTTTATAGAAAGGCGTGTGAGGCTAAAACGTTAAGTTTAAATTAACATTACCTAGTAATGGAATTAAAACAAGATTTTCAAAGTGGAAAATGATTGAATTGATTAAAAGTGGAATATAATGGGTTGATAAAGAGTTAAGATGAGAATTAGAACCTAACTGGAGATTGGTTGAGTTGAGTGATTTTATAAGTATTAATCTGATGTTGATTTCGGTCTTCGGGGTTGATGCTTAGGGAATTATTTGCTTACTAATTTACGTCAGGGACTAATAAATGTTGAATTATAGTAATGCATGAATAATGTTGTAGAGATTTTTTGTAATAATAGCATAATAGAAAATGGAACGTGGTTTTAAAATATTAAAAGATTCAGAAGTTTTTATTAACCATTTGTTAATGATTTTTAATTAAAAGGGACAATTGATGCTAAGTACCAAACCAGTGAATTCATCTTATTTTCATGATTGAATGATTGTTCATTTGATAGTTAAATAACCGACTATCAAATCTGACCAATTATCGATTGTTGGTATGAAAAGAACGGGATCAAATTGATATTCGAAAACCATTCCGACCATCAAATACATAAACATTGAAGATGTCAGATGTTGATCAAAACGGAGAAATTGAAGACCGTGGATCTCCAGAAATCGGTAGAATTACTTATAATCTCCAGGCAGCTCTTAAAGATATACTATGACTCTATCATGGTTGAAATCTACAGATCGCTTGTTGTCCATTAATGTCACTCACAAAGGGAATGCATTAACTTTCATGGAGTATTATAAGAGTATAGAACAGAATATCACAAGATAGATATATAAAATGGCATTTAAGAAAATTCAAAATTTATTCATTGCCGCGGAAAAAGCAAAACATGTTTGGTTACAACATCAAAAGCAAATACTAGAGTCAAGTACACAAATATCCATCTTGTACAATATTATTACCAGAGTATATAAAACTAAAACCATAATCCCACTCCAAATAGCCATAATGAAAAAGAGATAAAACTGAGCATTACTTTCAACACTTCTAAGCACTTCAAGAAGAAAGGAATCCAAGTCAAGCTTCACTGTTCCCACCCTGAGGACAAGTTGGGGGGGAGGGGGGGGGAGGAAAGAAAAGAGGCGAAACATAAAGGGGTCAGACATAGGTATGGCGAGTCTAGTGACTTTAACAATATATTCAGTAAAGTAACCGGATAAGAACATAAACTGGATATAAGAGATGACTGTAACATAAGCAGATATGACAAGGCAAATAAGATGAACAAGATATAATGTCGATTGCACTTCTAATCACCATAAGATAATTCCTACATCGCACCAATGCTAGTTCCATACTGAAAGTTGATCCCTCTTACTAAACATAATAATAATAATGATAATGATGGTAGTTTCGTGTACTCCTAGCTGCTGTCATAGGTGCCGCCTGCTCCTATCTCCGTTAGTTGTACCCACTATCCTCCTTGTTCGATTATGTATTCCTAGCTTCTCTCATAGGTTCCCCACTTGCTCCTACCACCACTAGTTGTACCCACTATCCTCCTTGTTCGATTATGTACTCCTAGCTGCTCTCATAGGTGCCCCACTTGCTCCTACCACCACTAGTTGTACCCACCCTACTAATCATAATAATGGTATCTTCGTGTACTCCTAGCTGCTGTCATAGGTGATGCGTGCTCCAATCTCCACTAGTTGTAACCACTGCCTCCCCATTCGATCGGCTCCATAATTTGTAGATACCTGTGTTGGTCCCACAGTAGGGTGTATCACTCCCTAAAGTGGCAAACTGATACTACTGAAATTCACGACTTATACCTACACGATGCAACAACGTCTTACCTACCAGCCCGGACCCACAGACGCACATGACTCCGTTGGACTTGCACAGCCATCACTAACTCTTTATTGACCTCTTACAATCAAACCCAGTAAGCGTATCCTGTCCTCGACCTAGTTCGAGCTCACATAGATACTAAAGGGGTTACTGGTTGAAAAGGGTCCACCAACTTGACACAAGCTTCCCTCCTAAGCTTGGTCCCCACTAGTAATTCCCACTTAACCCCTCTTTATCCCCATGTCTAATCACATGTCCCATCTTGGTTAAGTGTTTTAATTATGTTTCACATGCTACCCATGTTACCCACTTAACCCTTTATGTCTTACCACATGTCTTATCTTGGTTTAGTGCTTATTGTTTATTTTACACATGCTACCCATGCAATACATGCTTCCCATGTCACCCACTTAACCCTTTTTAAGTTCCCATGTCTTAACACATGTCTTATCTTGGTTAAGTGTTTTTAATTGTGTTTCACATGCTATCCATGTCACCTACTTAACCCCTTTACTATTCGATGTCTTACTACATGTCTCAGCTTGGTTAAGTGCTTCAATTAATTCATTATAATTGTAATCTTGCAGGACCTCCCACATTAGATTGTCGCTTTGCAGTTGCTGGATATGCTGGGCAGTTCTTGGCAGTCTTATACCGCAATTCGAATCTAACCTCGTGTCTTTGCATTATTACGTATCTAATTTCTGCCTTTGACCTCTCACATTATTTTACCAAATTGCGGTTGCTGGATGTGCCAGGAGGTTCCGGGCAGTCTTATACCGCAAATCGAATCTAACCTCGTGTCTTGGGCGTTCATTATCACTTTCTTGATTCAAGTCCCAACATTAAATTTTAGATTAAATTATATCCCAATTACCCATAATTTCCAATCTAAATTATATTCATAATTTTAATCCAAATAAGGCCTATAATCTTATGTATACATGTTATGCCAAATTACACCCAAATCAAATTGCGTTCATTGTTATTAACAATTTATGCCAAACCTCATGTATACAAATTATATCCAATTATGCCCACATCCAACTTATGCCAAATCTCATGTATAAATTCATATATAATTATGCCTCAAATCAACTACATGATTACAAATCAATTTATGACGAAGTACATATTATTCAATATTTTCCCAAACTTTTTCCACAATGTTCCCACGTCATTCGTACGTATGATTCAACGTAATATGTTAGGCTGAAGTTAGCCTAATATCATAAAATAAAAAGAAAGAGAGGTGGGGAAGATAATCAAATCATCAAGACTGGCATAAACATAGGCATATGAAATATAAACTGGCATAGAACGATAAAATAGATCCAATTAGGCATATGATAACAATACTTTGGGTATGAATCTGAAAGATAAGAATTTACAAACTTGATATGATTCATCTTACAGGCATGTTCATAAAATCCAATTTACAATCCTATCACAATCATTTTAAATTAATTATATGTGAAAGTAACATAGACTCACTACGAAAGGATTAAGAAAAGAGAATACATTTGAATCTGATTTTTGAATTTGATTAGCTAAACCGTTGTTGTAGAATATGATTCTTATCTTCCAATTTGAATACTCTAATTCTGATTTGCTTTGGTGGAGGCTAGGTTAATTTAGACTAGAGCAGCATGGAGCCACCATGGATGAATAACAATGAAATTAGGGTTAGGTTTAACAGTATTTTATAGATGTTCTAGGTGATTAGGACCTTTAGATTAGATTAGAACCCATCAAAACCATCCAGACCAAAAACACACGTCATCCAGCCAATCCCAATAGGACACATCAGCCCTAGACCTCAAAAACACGTCTTCCAGATCTAGGCAGATGGGGGGTCGACACCTATGTCGACACCCCTATAGGGCAGTCAACACCTATGTCGACTCCCCTAGGGTTCGACACCCTACAGCGGGAGATTTCCCGCTCATCCATATTTTCTGATTTTGATTTTTTAACTCGTTTTTGATTTTTAATTATTATTTTAATTTAAATTCTTCTTTAAACTGAAATCTTCTAAGCTTCATGACTTCTTCATATGATATCTGATTTATGCAAACTCGGACTCTATTCCAAGTAGAATTCTGAGACGAATGCAATCTGCAACCCATTTCCCTAAATTCTTCTAATAAAAATTAAGTATTATTTATTTATCCCTTATGTCATGTTCTTAAAATTACGTGGTGTTACATTCTCCCCTCCTTAAAGGATTTCGTCCCCAAAATCTTCTAGTTAAGAAGAATGTATCCTACCATCCAATCATCCATCTACTCATTCATCATCCACAAGAATCCATTGTCCTTAAAGATTTCTAATGTTATATGAACATATGCAAAAGTGTGTGTATATGTCCCCTATCTAATGCAAAGTTCAGGTAGTCTACTGATTCAATTGACCTCCTTAATGCAAAACATGATAGTGCCAAGCATCCATTATGTATGCAAAATAATCCTAATGATACATATCATTTCTGTATGAGTGCACAACCACTTATTCAAATGTAGCATCCATATGATAACACATTTAATATACATCCATTAACTTAAATATGCACACTCATTCATATGCAATATGACAGTGATTGAGCCGATCTAGTGCCTAATGTGTGTGTAAATGCATCCACGAGCAACCACTAGCAAACACTTACATCCACTTGCATCCAGCAAACATAACATGTCTCAAACACTTGTTTACAACCATAGGATTTTCTACCTATGGGTCGAAGATATAATCGAGAGGATACACTAAACGATAGAACAAGTATAAACAGAGCGGTAGAAAGAGGAGAAGTTAAGAACATACCCTCAAAAAGGTAAGGGTACGACGTGCGTATTTTGTCTTCAGTCTTCCAAATTGCGTCTCCTTGATCATCTCCCCACTGGACTTTAACCAACTTGACCTCTTGGTTACATAATTTCTTGACCTCCGATCCAAGGATGCATGTATGAGCTCGTCTAATCGTGGCATCTCGCTCTACTTCCGCTTCTCTAAGCATGCTCGGCTCTACTACTTCCGAGGTATCATGTAAACACTTCCGCAAATGCGACACATGAAATATGTCATGAACACCACCAAGCTTCTCGGGCAAGTTCACTCTGTATGCCATCTGTCCAATTCGCTCTGTAATGGGGAATGGCCCTACGAACCCTGGATCCAATTTCCCTATAGACCCAAAATGAACTACATTCCTCAACGGTGATACTTTAATAAAGACCATGTCTCCAATACTGAACTCAAGATCAGTCCTTCTCTTATCAGCATATGACTTTTGCCGGTCATGTGCCATCTTCATGCGTCTTCGAATCAAGTCTATCTTCTTTGAAGTTTCCCTAATCATCTCGGGCCCAAGAAAAATCATATCCGTAGATTCCCACCAACAAGTAGGCGATCGACAAGGTCGTCCATATAGAGCTTCAAAAGGTTACATGCCAATGCTAGTCTGATAGTTGTTGTTGTATGCGAACTCTACTAATGGAAGATGTTCCTCCCATGTCCCTCCAAACTCCAGGATGCATAACCTCAAAAGATCTTCTAGAATCCAATTCATTCTTTCTGTTTGGCCGTCCGTCTATGGGTGATAAGTGGTGCCCAAACACAATTACATTCCTCCCGCCTATTGCAAGCTCTTCCAAAACTCACTAGTGAAAATGGGATCTCGATCGCCTACGATACTAGAAGGTATGCCGCGTAGACGAACTATCTCTCGGAGATAAACAGATGCTAACCATGTCGCTGTTCTTTTACTCTTAACGGGAATGAATTGGGTGCTCTTGGTAAGTCTATCCACTACTATCCAAATCCTTGTATTACCCTTCCTTGTCCTCGGCAAGCCATCAACGAAATCCATGGAAGCACTTTCCCATTTCCACTGTGGAACTTCTAAAGGGTGAAGCAAACCACCAAGCTTCTTGCTGGCACACTTTGCATCTAGAAACGAACTCTGCCACATCCTTCTTTATTCCGGCCCAAAAGAAAACTTCTTATTTCTGTTACGTTCTTTGGGATCTTCCCATCTTGGATTGCCACCACCATCGAGGGATCCACTGCTATCCCTTCCTTAGAGACCACATGTCCTAAGAACCTCACTTCATTCCTCCAAAAATGACATTTGAAGAACTTAACATTGAGTTGATGTGCTTGAAGGGTCTCTAAGACTTCCCTAAGATGTAGGGCATGTTCTTCCTCGCTTTTAGAGAATATCAAAATATCATCCACAAAGACCACCACAAACTTGTTTAGAAACTCCCTAAACACCTTACTCATCAAGTCTACGAAATATGCGGGTGCATTCGTCAAACCAAAAGGCATGACAAGCCATTCGAAGAAACCGTCGGGAGTTCTAAAGGCAATCTTATCTATACTATCCTTAGATACCCTCAACTGATGAAATCCTGAAGCTAAGTCCAACTGCGAGAAAACCGAAGCACCAACCAACTGATCGAACAAATCATCTATCCTTGGCAATGGGTGTCTGTGCTTCTTCGTGAGCTTATTCAGCTCCCTATAGTCCATGCACAATCTAAGCAGACCATCAGCCTTTGTGGCAAAAACAACAGGAGCACCCCACTCCGAGATACTTCTCCTTATGAATCCTTTCTCAAGCAACTCTTTCACTTGTTTACTAAGATCCCTCCTTTCTCTTGGAGCTATGTGGCGCACTGGCAATGCAACTGGCTTTGCATTGTCCACCAAGTATATACGGAAATCTATCTTGCGTTTTGGAGGTAAGCCCTTAACCTCCTCAAAGACATTTGCATACTCACGGACTACTCGAACAGATTGCAAATCATCAATAGATGTGTCAAGAGATTCTAGGTAGTTAAGCATAACAGAACCCTTAGGGTCACAAGAAATATCGAGAGTATTACCCAATCTAGTCAACAATCTAACTACTCTCTTTTCACAGTCGAGAATGGCACCATACCTGGCTAGCCAATCCATTCCTAGAATCAACACATAGCGCGTGAAGCCAAGCACATAAGCATTGCATTTGAAATCAACGCTATACACATATATTCTCAAATCCTGACATAACATAGAAAGAAGATCCGTACCCTTAATAGGATTTGAGAAATTACGGGATCCATAACTAGACTAGCATTTAGGTGCAGTGTTTCAACTTACGAAGCAGATATAAACGAATGTGAAGCGCCAAAATCAAATAAAGTTCGGACAGGATGATCAAAATGGAAAACCAAACTTTCAATAGTAATGTTTCTACCTCTCTCTTATCTAGGTGCCATGAGAGCATGAACCTGCCCTCCAGAAGTAGATCCAGTCCTCTGTCCTTGCCCTTGTCCTTGCCTCCTCGGACAGTCTTTAATCAAATGTCCTGCCTCACCGTAATGAAAACAACCATGCTTCTTCTTCTTCCTACAGTCCTTAATTACATGACCCATTATACCACAATAAAGACACTTCCTCTTGTCATGGGGTTTATTATTCTTTCCACCCTTCTTAGGTTCTACTTTCTTGTTCTGTGATTCTTCCACTTTCTTTTCACCTTTACCTTCTTTGTGGATTAAAGCTATATCAACAAGTTTCTCATCCTTGAGTTGTGCTCCTTAGCCTAAACTCCCTCATTCTCATTTTTACCATCCTTGTGTAACATATTCACAAGTCTCTCGAAAGATGCCTCCATCGCATGGAAAACCCTACGAAGCTTGAAAGAAGATTAGCCGCAGGTGAAACTACTACGGCTATAGATGGAGGTTGGGCACTTCTTTGCCCTCCAACATGTGCTGTAGTTTTTAACATGCCTACGGAATTATGGCGAAAAGAAAGCAAAAAAGATTCAAGTAGAGAATCGAATGAAAGATATATGACTTTTGGGGATTATGTCTTTCCTAATAAACCTTTCTCTTGAAAATATCCTCTTTAAAACAAAAAAATTGCTTTTGAAAACGGTTTTCAAAAATATTTTATCTGTTCTGGTAACCTTCAGCTCTGATAACACGTGTAACACCTCACGTCCATTAATGTCACTCACTAAGGGAATGCATTAACTTTCATGGAGTATTATAAGAGTATAGAACAGAATATCACAAGACAGAGATACGAAATGGTACTTAAGAAAATTCAAAATTTATTCATTGCAGCGGAAAAAGCAAAACATGTTTGGTTACAACATCAAAACCAAATACTAGATTCAAGTACACAAATATCCATCTTGTACAAATTTATTACCAGAGTACATAAAAGTGAAACCATAATCCCACTCCAAATAGACATAATGAAAAAGAGATAAAACTGAGAATTACTTTCAACACTTCCAAGCACTTCAAGAAGAAAGGAACCCAAGTTAAGCTTCACTGTTCCTACCCTGAGGACCTGGGGGGAAAAGAAAGAAAAGAGACAAAACAAAAAGGGGTCAGACATAAGTCTGGCGAGTCTAGTGACTTTAACAATACAATCAGTAAAGTGATAGGATAAGAACATAAACTGGATATAAGAGATGATAAGCAGATATGACAAGGCAAACAAGATGAACAAGATATAACGTCGATTGCGCTTCTAATCACTATAAGATAATTCCTACACTGCACCAATGCTAGTTCCATACTAAAAGTTGACCCCTCTTACTAAACATAGTAGTAATAATAATGATTATGATGGTAGTTTCGTGTACTACTAGCTGCTGTCATAGATGTCGCCTTCTCCTATCTCCGCTAGTTGTACCCACTATCTTCCTTGTTCGATTATGTACTCCTAACAGCTCTCGTAGGTGCCCCCACTTGCTCCTACCACCACTAGTTGTACCCGCTATCCTCCTTGTTCGATTATGTACTCCTAGCTGCTCTCGTAGGTGCCCCACTTGCTCCTAGCACCACTCGTAGATACCCGTGCTAGTCCCATGGTAGGGTGTATCACTCCCTAAAGTGGCAACCTGATACTACTGAAATGCACAGCTTATACCTACACGATGCAACAACATCTTACCTACCAGCCCGGACCCACGCACGCACATGACTCCGTTGGACTGGCACTGCCATCGCTAACTCTTTATTGACCTCTTGCAATCAAACCCAGTAAGCGTGTCCCATCCTCGACCTAGTTCGAGCTCACATAGATGCTAAATGGGTTACTGGTTGAAAAGTGTCCACCCACTTGACAAAAGCTTCCCTCCTAAGTTTGGTCCAACTTAGGAATTTCCACTTAACCCCTCTATATCCCCATGTCTAATCACATGTCCCATCTTGGTTAAGTGTTTTAATTATGTTTCACTTGCTACCCATGTTACCCACTCAACCCTTTATGTCTTACCACATGTCTTATCTTGGTTAAGTGCTTAGTGTTTATGTTATACATGCTACCCATGCAATAC
>JASFAX010004111.1:0-40343 GCA_030737875.1 Allium sativum | reverse complement strand
GACGGGCAATTTATTTCACTATAAATTGTAACGAACTCCACTACACTCCCAGTCAGTTCCACTGTATAACCACCGTCCATACGATCCCATCGGATCCTGTTTTGTCCAATTCCGATACCGTATGAGATACCTATTGAATTTACAAGCTAACACTATAATTTAATTTAAATTAAACATGAATTATGATAAAATCTGGGGCTTACTATTTGAAACTGGCCCACTGCCCTCTAAAGCCCAACCCGCTCACGCCCTTCTTCCTCAAACTCCAGTAAACATCCAGATGCCAAAACATGGCCATACACGACTATCTCCACGCCCGTTTCCTCCATATATCCCACCGAACCCAAAATTAAATTAACCAAATTCATCTCCATCCAATCCTCTTCAACTTCCAATCATCCTTCTGCAACTCGCATGTGAGCATCAAAACGCGTTCTCCACTCCAAATGTTGGTGAATAATAAACTATCGAACTCCAATTTCAACGTTTAACCCCAAACTTTGCCAATAGATCCCATTCGATCTCAAGAACTCAAAAACCATACCAAGAACGTCCTTAATCGACTGCACTTCAAGATATTCCCAGCCCTAACTAAAGCTGTACATTTTTCAGCGAAAATAAGCTGCGTCGAACCCCTAAATATTTATATAGAGATGAAGAGAAAGTCATGAGGAGTACAACTATATGAGTTTGGGGATTTAAAGAGATTTTTATGATTTTATATTGATTTTCCAAAGAGGATTTTCACGTTGGAAAAGAAACTGATGGAGGCGGATTGTGTTTGACCAGCGAGATGAAATTCCTAGGGTTAGTAAGGATATACAAGTATTTATAGGAAATTTTAATGTTTTTATATTCTAATATTATGTTTGTTTTTAAGCAACCGCTATATCTATTTATTGTTAAAAATTCCTATGATCACATACAATATCGAAAAATCATAAAAATGGACATACAACTAGAGTTTGACATTACGGACCCAACGAAAGTAGTTTCGTCGAATTTTGACTCCGTTTGCTCACATAGTATATTTTTAACCGTCAAATTACTAACTGTTTTTCACATTAAAAATCCGTACGGCCACACACTAACTCCAAAAATCACGAAAATTAAAATCTAACAATAATTTAATATTGCGAATCCAACAAAATTATTTTCGTCGAAAACGGAGGTCGTTTGCAAAACTGGCTATTGTTAAAGCTCTAAATAACACCATTTAAATATTAATATATTTAAAAATAATTAAATTAAATATTATCTTATATAAATTCACATAGAATATCATATAGCTCCAATTGGATTTATAACTTGATCTTCAAATCCTGGTTGAGTCGATATTCAATTTATATTGAAAAATCCATTTATAATATAAATAAATCGCTATAAATTATAAAGGAATTCCATAACGACTTTTCTAAAATTTGGTTTGGACATAAACCAAAATCTACACGATGAAATCCCGATTTTTCTCTTCCATTAGAAAAATATACTTCACCAGCTCCGTACTTCTTGTTTCATAAAAATCCGGCTTAAAACGGATTCTGTATATTCGTTTAAAGTTCGAATCGCCAAATTACGAATTGCCATGCCATTTCGAGCTCGATTATAATTATAATATAATTTATATGTTCAACTGTCATTTAAATAATATATTCGCTATTATAATTCAATTCTATACTAAATTATATCTTATAAATAATCCAATTCACATCATATTGTGAATTCTACTATTTTCGGTTATTTCGGGATTAAACATATTATCCTATTAATTATATTAATTAAATATTCACTATTATTTAATTAAACATCGATTTAAATCTCTAAATCACCATTTAAATAATTAAATTAATTAATTATTATACCGTAAAAATACGGGATGTTACACCGTAGGATCAATCTAGCAAAGCTGGAATTCAAAGAGAAATGTTATGGCTGTCATAAGGAAGGACATCTTGCTAGAAAATGCCCCAAGCATAAGGTAGGATCGAGTAGCCAGAATTATGCATTGGAAATTACACCTCTTCAGAGTCAACCATCGAAAGACCAAGGAAAACCAGCCCAAAAGGTATAATTTCTATTTTAGGGACTTCTATTTGTACCCTATTTTATTCTGCAGCATCTCATAACTTCGTAGCTAGGAGCATTATTGATTTTTTGAAACTTCCAATTTATGTTGCTAGTATTCCGATAAAGGTGTCCAATCCCATTGGAGAGGTTAGGTTGCTATTATTGATATGAAATGACCTAATACTTGATATAGATGATGTCAATTTATCATGTGATGCGTATTTCCTAAGTTTCAAGTGGTATGGACTTATTTTATATATGGATTGGCTATCTTAATATGGGGCCATCCTCGATTGTGATAGAAAGGCCGTTCGTTTGAAGAGTCGTGTAGGTTGTAGTTTAGTAGCCCCTAGTAAGGTAGGGCATATAAGGGATCTGACCTTGTTGCATTTTTTATCTTCTAATTCGGAAGGGCCATCTGCAGTGCCTGTTGTCTGTAAATTTCTAGATGTCTTTGTAGAAGTTATGTGGCTTCCATCCAATTGGGAGATCGCTTTTAGGATAGATCTCAAGAAGGATGCAAGGCTTATAGCTCTGTTGTTAAGGCATATGCCTCCTAAGGGAAGGAGAGAGTTGGACAAAAAAAATTGAATTGCTAAAAAAAGGATTTATCGACAAAGATCTTTGGAGTGGAGAGCGCCCGTAGTTTTTGCTACAAAGGCGATGTATCTTTAAGACTATGCTTCAATTATAGGGAGTTGGATGAGTTAACCAAGAAGAATAGGTATCCCTTACCTAGGATAGACGACCTATTCGACCATTTGGGAGGTGCTCAAGTATTTTCTCAGTTGGACCTAGCGATGGTATTTTACCAGTTAAGAATTGCTGAGGAAAGAAAATTGAAGTCAACTTTTAGGATACCTGATGTTTTATTTGAGTATGAAATGATGCTCTTCAGACTGATGAATGCCTCCGACTTCTTTGTAGATTTGATGAGTAGAGTGTTTAGGGGCATACTCAACAAGGTAGTTGTAACGACCTGCATTCTACGCATCGCAGGATCATAGAACATTTATTTCTTTCACATACGAATTCGTATGGTCATGTAACTATGGGAGACGACTACTGGGGTCATTTCCCATGTTCATGATTTTTGCCAATTTTTAAATGACCATTTTGACCTAGCTGGTACTGTTTTGGCCTTAACTTTTGATTGGAAAGGAATTTTTACTTGAAACCCCTTCCATTGGCTCCGGATGATGGTTTACAATTTCGTAGAGTGGTCACAATAGCCAAATGGACTTACCGTTTGGGAGATATGGCTGAAACAAGTTTAAGATGGTGAAAAACAGCTTAACCGGGCCTAATTAGGGTGATTAGCAAGAGGGCCCATAACCCATTTTGGGATTAGGGTTATGAGAAGGCTGAAATCAGTTAGAGAACGATCTTATTTTCATTTCTCAGCCGCCACTTTCATTCTTAGAACCCTAGCAATGGCCTCCAACACACAAATCAACTTCTAATCACTTTCTAATCAAGGATTAAGCTTAGCAACATCAAATCAAGAAGAAATAGCACCAAATCAGTATTAGAGCTGCTGTTAGACATCGGTATTCGCCCAAATCAGCGAGGTTTCAGTTCTGAAAATTTTATTTGTGGCCAAGGTGAGTGATTAGCATTGTTTTGACACTAATTACGGCTAATTAGGGGTGATTAGTGATAATTAGCGAAATTATTGCTCAGAAAAATCTAGAAAAAAATTGTAAAATTCTAAAATGGTATTCTAGGGCTCTGATAGAAATTTGGGTTAATTTAGTTAAGTTTTGCTAACCCTATCATTAGTTGTTGTTAAACATGATTAAGGGGAAAACATGGGTTTTTGGGTATGTTTGATCCTTATAAACATGTCATATTGTTGTTTTAGTGTTTGTGGTTAGTTTGCTATGTTGCTTTGACTGTATGATATGTTTTGTGATTGATTAGAAGAGTTAGATTGGTCGAAAATGCCGTCGAGTGGCGTAAACAGTCGCTGGAAGAAGTTGCAGGAATTTGGCCGATCCGGATCGGATCGGAGGAAGGAACCCGAACCGAACCGCCCCTCCAAGCTGTTGTATCCACGAGGAGATCTGAATCCGAACCCACGACCCGATCCGCCTCTCGTGTGCCACTCCGACCCGAACCGATGCGCCATGGAGAAGTTGAGAGACCCGACCCGATCCGGAGTGCTTGGGAAGAAGGACCGAACCGGGGAAGTTTCCATGAAGCCAGGAGGTGTGGACTCTGATCCGAACCGCGGAGGAAGGTCACCCCGATCCGACCCGAAGCAGAGAGGAAGGTTGAGCTGGAGGTTCCGAACCGATCCAATTGCTTAGGGAGGAGTATTCCGATCCGAGCGGAGTAGCAGATGACCACGACTGAAGTAAAGTAAAGTGAAGAAATGAAGACCGGTCTGGAGAAGAAGGTGTTGACCAGAACCCGAGATGCAAAGGAAGTCCAAATGAGGAGCTTTGACTCAGGATCCAGTTGGGAACCAATGAGTGAGCTTCATGATTGGGCTTTGCTGCGGGACGTGTGCTAAGGGGTTGTCGATGTCTGTAACTTTGAATCACTATGTGTGGGGAGTACGTGAATGGATTCAGGGCCATAGTGGCCTAGGTACGACTAAAGAGCTAATAGACCAATGAAGTGGGGTCATTTGTAAAGATTTGGTCATGACTCCATGTGGTAAGCTTGGTAGTAGCAGTAGTTGTACAAGTCGAACACCGTCACTACTTCGATGGGTCTAGTGATTGACAGTGGTGGACATCATATGCTTTACGCACCGAGTGAGAGATGTGAGGATGGTTGCTATGTTTGATTTGTTTGCCATCATTATGACATGCACATCCCCACCCCCGCTATTTTACACCATTTTTTCAGTGGCACCTTAGAATATAGTACGCTATGTAGTGATAACTCTTTGGTTGCAGGTCCAGGTTCAGGTATGGTTTAGTATACCTGTTATTGTTCTGTTTAGCTGCTTATCACTCATACCATACTTTTATCTGACCCAGAGTTTTATGTCTCTTCTTATTACTCTGGGTGCTCTCACGAGCAGACTAGAGACAGGTTAGCTGGGTATGCACGAGTAGCTGATCCGGAGACGAGCATGAAGCTACCACATATGATACATATAGATATTCCCTCAGTGTTGTTGAAGATCACTGCTTGGGCATTAGTAGTGCATCTTCTACTTTAGCTTTCTTTTGCTTAGAGACAGTAATTTGGAAAGTTGTAATAAGCTGTATTTGGATTTCCACTGCTATGTTGGTTTAGTTTTCAGCTTATGCACTATCTCGCCTGTTTTATGTCAAGATTATGTTATTATTATATTTCGTCCCCGAAATCTCTAAGCTAAGGAGAATGCATATCCTACCATCCAAACAACCATCTACTCAATCCATCAAGCACGGGCATCCATTGTCCTTAAAACAGTTTCTAATGATGTATGAGCATATGCAAAAAGTGTGTGTATATGTTCCCTATCTAATGTATGAACATATGCAAACCATGCTAGTGCCATGCATCCATTACGTATGCGAGAGAACCCTATCGACACATACAATATCTATATGAGTGCACAATCATTCACCAAAATGCATCATCCATATGATAACACAATCATTATACATCCATAAATATAGCTTCCTACACACAATTTTATGCAATATGCCATATGAAGTGATTGAGCCGATCTAGTGTCTAGAGTGTGTGTATATGCATCCACGAGCAACCACTAGCAACCACTTGCATCCACACGCATCCATCAAACATAACATGTCTCAAACACATGTTTCAACCATAGATTTACCCTATCTAAAGGTCATAGGTACTAGCGAGAGGATATACTAAAGATAAGATAAGTACTAGACAAGCGATAAAGGAGAAGTTAAAAGACATACTCTCAAAAAGTAATGGGTACAAAGAACGTATCTTCGCTTCCGTCTCCCAAGTAGCATTGCTTTCGTCATCTCCCCATTGCACTTTAACTAGCTGAACTTCTCTGTTCCTCAACTTCCTAGTTTCTGACCCAAGGATGCGAGTAGGAGCTCGTCGAATCGTCGCATCACGCTCTACCTCTACATCTCTAAGCAGGCTCGGCTCTACCACCTCTGCGGTCTCATGTAAGCACTTCCTCAAATGTGATACATGGAATACATCATGAACACCACTAAGTCTGTCGGGCAACTCCACCCTATATGCCATCCGTCCAATCCTTTCCTTAATAGGAAACGGCCCAACAAACCTCGGTGCTAACTTCCCAACGGACCCAAAGCGAACAACATTTCTCAACGGAGATACTTTGACAAAAACCATGTCCCCAACCTCAAACTCAAGATCCGTCCTTCTCCGATCCGCATAAGATTTCTGTCTATCTTGCGCTGCCTTCATCCTTCTTCGAATCAAATCAATCTTCTCTGAAGTCTCTCTAACCATATCTGGCCCAAGCAAGATCTTATCCGTAGATTCCCACCAACATGTAGGAGATCGACAAGGCCTTCCCTAAAGAGCTTTGAAAGGTGCCATGCCAATACTAGACTGAAAGCTGTTATTGTATGCGAACTCCACCAAAGGAAGATGTTCTTCCCATGTACCTCCAAAATCCAAGATACAAAGCCTCAAGAGATCTTCTAAGATACGGTTCACCCTCTCGGTCTGACCGTCCGTCTGAGGATGATATGCGGTGCTCAAACACAACTGAGTCCCTACCGCCTCTTGCAAACTTCTCCAAAACTCACTAGTGAAGATAGGATCTCGATCACTCACTATGCTGGATGGTACGCCATGAAATCTAACAATCTCTCTAACATAGACTGAAGCAAGCCATGGAGCGGTCCTCTTACTCTTCACGGGTATAAAATGGGCACTCTTGGTAAGTCTGTCTACCACAACCCAAATTCCCGTATTGCCCTTCCTCGATCTCGGTAACCCATCGATGAAATCCATCGAGACACTATCCCACTTCCATTGCGGAACTTCCAATGGGTGTAGCAACCCACCGGGTTTCCTTTGCTCCGCTTTAACTTGTTGGCACACTAAGCATCTAGCCACATACTCGGCCACATCTTTCTTCATACCGGCCCAAAAGAAAACTCTCTTCATGTCTTGGTACATTTTGTCTCCACCGGGATGAATAGTCATTCTTGAACGATGTGCATCATCCAAAATAGCCTTCTTCAAACCCTCATCTTGCGGTACACAAAGTCTACCGTCTCTATGCAACCATCCCCTACCATCTATGGTGTATCTACCCAAATGGCTGGACGACTCCCCCCTTATAAGCTTCTCTACCAACTCAACCAACTGTGGATCGTCTCGCTGAGCCTTGCCAATCCATCCCAAAAGAGTAGGTCTAACCTCCAAGGATGCTAACAGACCAGGTACAAAGTCAACAGAAGGTCTGAAGTCGAACAAAGAAAGAAACTCCAAGCTTCGCCGTTCCACGAACAATGGACTCAAAGATAGCCTTTTTCTACTCAAGGCGTCCGCCACCACGTTACTCTTGCCAGGGGTATACGCTATCTCGAAATCATAGGATGCTAAGAACTCCATCCACCTTTGCAGTCTTAAGTTTAAATCCTTCTGAGAGAATAAGTACTTCAATGATTTATGGTCAGTGAACAACTCGAAACTCTCACCAAGAAGATAATGGCGCCAAGACTTAAGTGCGAAAACAATCGCGGCCAACTCTAGATCATGGGTAGGGTAATTCATGCAAAATCGTCACAACTATCCATCTCTCATGCAGACCACCCTAGTCGAACTCGACATCCCCCAAATGCAAGCCCCAAAGGCCTAAACCAATATCAGACAAACACCCAAGGGATACCTCCTTCGAATTCAGACGACCTACGTGAGATGATACTAGTAAAAACGGCTAAATAATTAAGCCCTTGTCCAACTCTGGATGTCCTTGCCAGTCTCGCTCCAAAACCACCGTTTATCCCATAATGGGCTTTGCTCAACCTATTGAGCACATACGAAAACTTATTTTGCTCCTAGAAAAGACCAAGATGTCATCCACCAAGATCATCACGAACTTATTTAGGTACTCCCTGAACACCCTTCTCATCAAATCAACAAAGTATGCGGAGGCATTCGTCTAACCAAATGGCATCACCAGCCACTCATAAAACCATCCGGAGTCCTAAAGGCAATCTTCTCTATACTATCCTCAGCCACTCTCAACTGACGAAACCCCGTGGCTGAGTCCAACTTGCGAAAATACTGAGGCGCCAACCAACTGATCAAAGAGATCATCAATCCTCGGCAATGGGTGTCTGTTCTTCTTTGTGAGTTTATTTAGTTCTCTTTAGCCTACACAAAGTCTGAGGTACCCATCCGCCTTCATAGCAAAAACTACTGGAGCACCCCACTCCGATATACTTCGTCTTCTAAACCCCTTCTCAAGTAAATCGCCTACTTGCTTATGGAGTTCCCTCCTCTCGCGAGGAGCCATGTGGCGCACTGGTAAAGATACAGGTTTAGCATTGTCTACCAGATATATTTGGAAGTCAATCTCCCGCTCCGGAGGTAAGCCCTTCACCTCCTCAAACACATCCGAGTATTCCCGGACCACTCTAACAGATCGCAAACTCTCGACCGACGTGTCAAGCGATTCTAGATAACTTAGCATAATAGATTCCATGGGATTACAAGAGATCTCGAGAGTGTTACCCAAGCGGGTCATAAGCCTAACAACTCTCCCTTCAAAATCAAGAACGACACCCCTACTGGATAACCAGTCCATGCCCAAACTAACCCATAGCCCGTGAAGCCCAAAAAGCATCACATCTAAACTCAACGCTAAGTATAGCAACTTTCAAACCCAAACACATCATGGAGCCCCTATTGGGTTTGAAACAACTAAGGGATCATCTACCAAACTGGTGTCTAAGTGCAGTGACTCAACTAACAATGATGAGATAAACGAACTCGATGCGTCAGAATCTAATAAAGTTCGAACCGGATAATAAAGAAATCCAAATTCCAACCTAGACGGTCCTATCCCCATATGGTACACTAGCCGCGAGGGAATACAACTACCCTCCAGGAGATTCCATACCTTGCCCATGCCCCTTTGGACAATCCTAATACGGTGTCCCATTCCTCCAAAAGGATAACTACTCGCCTTCTTCTTCCCATTCTCCACTCGTAACCTCCCACCAATGAGGTTTCATCCTTCATTAACCAAACAACTATTTGAGCCTTCCTCCCATCGTCTATCCAATAGATACCTACCAGTCCTCGTCCTTCTTGAACCAACTTCCAATCCGACTAATGTCTAAGTCCCTTGAAGTGGTTTTCCGTTCTTATCTATCTTAGAAAGGTCATCTATACGCGGAGGGGAAACTCAAAACGAGAGAGGAAGAGATTCAAAACGGAGAATTCGAAAGATATAGATATGGCTATTGGGGATTATGCTTTTCTTTCAAAAACTTTTCTCTTAAAAGACATGTTTTTGAAAATACTCCTTTCAAAAATATTCTTAGAAAATAGTTTTTCTAAAAAATTTATCTGTTCTGGTAACCTGGCTCTGATACCACGTGTAACACCCCACACCCGCTACGGTCACTCACTAAGGGAATGCCATAACATCGGTGGAGTATTTTAAGTGAATATAGAACAGAAAAATTACAACAAGACAGATATAAGTAATACTTGAGAATTTAAAACATCATTTCATTTCAGCGGAAAGTAAAACATGTTTGGTTACACCAAAACCATTAATAAGAGTCAAGTACATAATATCCATCCTGATAAAAATGAAAGTACATAATCCCACTACATAACCTAATAGCCATAATAGAAAAGATAAACTGAGCTTTACATCCACGGTCCAAGCTCCAAAAGATAGATAAAGCAGTCTGATCAAAGCCCACTAGTGCTAGGCCCACTCTGAAAACCTGAGGGTTGGGAAAAAGATAAAGAAACAACGGGGTCAGACATAAGTCTGAGTGAGTCCTATAACCCTAACAATACAATCATTAAAATAATTAGGGTATGATATAAACAAGGTACGGTACCTCTGGGGATAATGGCTATACTAAGTAGCCAACTAAACACAGGATGTACTAAGATAACCGAAAAGACGCATTTATCCACCCAAGGATAATTACTGGATTACACCACCCCAGATCTACCCACCCAAGGGTAATTCCTACACTGCACCACACCAGTCATTCCTAACTTAAAGGTTGATCCCACCCATGGACTTATAAAATTAACTTAATAGTTCTCACGTACCCCTAGGTGACTAAGTAGACGCCACGGGGCCCTACAATCCACTAGGTGTACACACTACTCCCCATTCGATCGGCTCCCTAACGTAGATACCCGTGCTGGCCCCACCGTGGGGTGTACCATTCCCCAACGTGGCAACCTGATAAAACTAACGGTGCACGGCTTATATCTACACGATGCAACAACGTCTTATTTACCAGCCCGGGTCCACACACGCATATGAAACCCGTTGGTCATGCGTTGCCACCGCTAACCCATTTTGGCCTCTTATAGTCAAGCCCAATATGCGTGTCCCGTCACTCGACTAGAGTCGAGCCCACTAAGATACGTTTGGGATATTGGTTGAAATGGGCCCCCACAAGCTACCACCTAAGCTTGTTATTTTATCTAGTGTATCCCACTTAACCCCTTTTATAATCGTGCCCACCTACATGTTAAGGTTTGGTTAAGTCATCTAATCATATATCAATTTCCACTTAAGGCACCCACTAGATTTCCACATGCCACCCAAAGCACTTACTTAACCCTTTACCCATGTTTAATTACATGTTCCTCTTTGGTTAAGTATTCTAATCGTATTTTCTATTTCCACCCAAGGCAACCCACTAGATTTCCACATGCCACCCAAGGCACCCACTTAACCCCTCATGTCCCTCTACATCCTAATATGGTTAAGTGTTTCTTAATTAATTAAGATCATGACCTCATAAAGACCTCTCACATTAGACCATCTTTTATGACTGCTGGATATGCCGGTTGGTTCCGGGCAGACTTCTGTCATAAAAAGGTCTAACCTCGTGTCTTTACTTTAATCACGTATTTAATTTATGACTAAGACCTCTCACATTGGGCCAATCATTTGTAGCTGCTGGATGGCCGGTCGGTTCCGGGCAGACTTCCGCTACAAAAGGGTCCAACCTCGTATCTTAGTTGATTAATTACACCTAATTAATCACCCCCATAATTTGAATTAATTATGCCTAATTAATTACACATTTTTAAGAATATGGGTAGACCTAACTCAATAGGTAAATTCCCAATTCCATAGTATGGGTAGACCTAACTTAATAGGTAAATTCCCAACTCCATAATATGGGTAGACCTAACTTAATAGGTAAATTCCCA
Organism: Allium sativum; assembly: GCA_030737875.1. Taxonomy (NCBI): domain Eukaryota; kingdom Viridiplantae; phylum Streptophyta; class Magnoliopsida; order Asparagales; family Amaryllidaceae; genus Allium; species Allium sativum. Next base: position 28,928 of record JASFAX010004111.1, on the reverse strand, counting down.
ATTACGTCCATTTAATTTGTGGTATGATTAATCATACCCATTTCACATCATTTTATTAACATGCATATTAACCCCATCGTTCCCCACGTAGTTCGTTCTCATAACACGACATAATAAAGGGAAGATTCATCACAAAGGTCATGGGTTTAGCCAACATAGCATGTAACTTTATCATGGGTTCAAAGGTGTCAACTTGCATATATGAACATACATTAAACCCAACTAGTATTTAACCCAAACTTGCATTAGGCATATCATGAAAGAGACAACTTGCATATGAACTTGCACATAAACTTGCATATGAACTTGCATCATAACTTGCATATAAACTTGCATCATAACTTGCATATGAACTTGCATCATAACTTGCATATGAACATGTATCATAACTTGCATATGAACTTGCATCATAACTTGCATATGAATATGTATCAAAACTTGCATATGAACTTGCATAACATGCCATACTTAGAGACAAACTTGCATATATTATGCATATCATAAAAAGAGACAAACTTGCATAAAACCAAACACTTAGCATGCATAAAACCAAATACTTAGCATGCATAAAACCACATACATAGCATGCATAAAACCAAATACTTAGCATGCATAAAACCAAATACATAGCATGCATAAAACCAAATACTTAGCATGCATAAAACCAAATACATAACTTGCATAACATGTTACATATAGACTTGCATATAATCTCCCATATAGCTTGCATAACATGTTACATATGAATCAATGTTCAACATAGTGTTTTGCATCATAAAACATAGCATTAAACTTGCATATAGCACACAACATACACTATACTAAACTTGCATAAACACATTGATTCCACAAACATAGCCATATCTTATCATATCCTATCATAATCAATTTAACAATTGATTGTTAAGTCTATAGAAACTCACCACTAAACTCCAATAAGCGAACCCTTGCCACAAATCACCCAAAAACTCTAGCCTTGAACATAAAGCTTGCAACTTGATGATGAATGCAAGCCAATGATCGCTCATACAACTCAAAGATGCTTGTATGCACATGAAAGCCTTCATAGAAATAGTTTAGAAATAGGATGGAGGCTAGGGTTTTGAGTGGAGGCCATGATCATAGAAAATTTTGGCATAGTTTAGTTAGGAGATAGGATTATGACCATTTAGGGCTAGCTTAGGGTCTTATTTATAGGATTAGGCAAGTGTTTTAGGCCATTAGATTAACCCTAAATTAGATTAGGACCATCCGACCTCGGAAGCTTCCAGAAACCAGCCCCAAAACACAGCCTAAACCCTAAAATGGTGCACCAGGCCAGCCAGAAAGCTGTGCAGGTTTCTGGCTCGACACGGGCGCACTTCCCAAGTGCGCCAGTGTAAAAATGTGTTGGCGCACTTCACAAGTGCGCCAGTGCATTTTTGTGTTGGCGCACTTCACAAGTGCGCCAGTGCATTCTGGCTAGTTTTTCGGTTTTTCTGCCTAACTTCGTTCGTCCATATCTTCTTCATACGGACTCCGATTTTCGAAAACTTAGACTCTATTTCGCGTATTTTTCCGAGACGAACGCAATGGTGCAACCCGTTTCCCCTAATTCCCACATCTGGGATTAGTTATTCTTTAATTTGTGAATTTTAGCATTAACCGAAATTCGGGGTGTTACAGGTTCCTTGTTAGTTCATTCTCTTCTTTCTTTTCTTCTGACGACCGTTCCATGCCAGCTGGGCATGTGTACAGTGCACTTACGAAGGAAATGCAGGCTGGTGCGGGGCGGGCCGTCACACTTGGTATCAGAGCTCTAGGTTGCGTAGTTAACCTAGGGAAAGACACTAGGGAGAGATAATACGTATATAAGAGCGCGTATTTGTGATTATTTTGGTTTTAAAAGCTATATATGTATTATTAGTATAGCTAAGGATGAAGTCGCACTGCACTGACACCACAAAGAGGATGATTAATCATTTTCTCTGTGCAGATTTAACGATGAGCCGATACGCAAGAGGTGCCGGTAGAGGAGCCAATAATGGGAATGCTGCTGACACGAGGACGATGTTTATTGACCTCATGAGAGAGATGCTTAGGGATGTGCAGAGGGCAGCTCCCAATAATGGTAATGGTGGTGGTCCAATAGTGCAGGCGCCTAGGGCCGATTTCGCCAAGCTGAACAAGGATTATACTAGTCTTGGTGGGAAGCCGTTCCACGGAACGGAGTCGGCTACGGATGTTCAGGATTGGTTGGATAGCTGCGAGCGTATCTTCGAAGACTTGGGTATCGAAGATGCGATGAAGAGAAGGCAAGCATCCCGTCATCTGCAAGGACGGGCAATGAATTGGTGGAATGCTATAAAGGCAGCTACTCCCGAGGATCAGATTACTTGGGATCAGTTTAAGGTTCGCTTTAGCGAGAATTTCATTCCAGCTGCTCAGAAGTTAGTGTTGTTTAAGAAATTCTTGGAGCTCAAGCAGAATGGCAGAGCTGTCTCGGAGTATACTGCCGAATTCAACACTTTGTCGAAGTATGGATTATCTCTTATTGATACCGCCGAGAAGAAGAACGAGAATTTCATAACTGGCTTGGATCAGTACCTGGGGGAAAGGCTTATTAACCACATCGATGAGACGTTTGAATCGATTGTGGGGAAAGCATTGAGGTCAGAGAGTCTTTACCCTAAGTCAAAGACTGAGATTGCATCTGCAGGGGAGCCAAAGCCGCAAGCAAGCGGTGGAGGCAAGAATGGTTCTCAGAATAAGAGAAAGCAGAATCAGACCAAGGATGGCCAGAAGAAAAAGAATAAGCAAGACGTTGAGTGCTTCAGCTGTGGTAAGAAGGGCCATTATGCTAGTAATTGTCGGGCCAAGCCAGCGGATAGGAAGTGCTTCAACTGTGGCCAAGTGGGACATCACAAGGAATAGTGTCCGCAACCCCCTAAAGAAAAGCAGATGGTGAAAGCATATGCCCTTAATGCTATTCCTTCTTCGTCGAATGCCCCAACTGCGACGGAGAAGGGAAAGAATTTTGTTATTCAAGGTATGCTTTCTTTTTATGATGTTCCTGTTAGAGTTTTGTTTGATACCGGAGCTTCCAGTTCTTTCATATCTAGTGACCTGGTAGATAGGTTGGGATTGGAGCCCGAGATTATCGATAGACCTTTAGTAGTGACGAACCCAATTGGTGGTTCAACTGACCTTAACATGATTTGTCGTAATGTGGTCCTATCGAGTCATGGATGCATGTTTGTTTGTGATTGCTTTGTTTTGGGCTTTACTGGGTTTGGCATTATTTTGGGAGTCGGTTGGCTCCAAAGATACGGGGTGGTGGTAGACTATGAGGGCTCTTTGGTGACAGCTTGAGCGGATGATGGGCGGAGGGTAGTGTTTGGTGGTCTACCTAATGAGGGGGTAATGGCTAGTTTTCTAAATTCCCTCGACATCCCACATAGTGAGTTGTCAGGTTTGTACGTGGTTGGCCGGTATTCGGATGTCTTCTAAGAAGTGACCGGGCTTCCACCACATCGAGAGATTGAGTTCCGTATTGACTTGGTGAAAGACGCCAAACCTATAGTGATGCCACTTCGTCGTATGGCACCAAGGGAGCAGCGAGAGCTCGGCGTGCAAGTCAACGATCTTTTGAAGAAGGGATTTATCAGAAGGAGTGTTTCTGAATGGGGAGCGCCAGTTGTGTTTGCTACCAAGGCGGATGGTTCCCTTCGTTTGTGTGTAGACTACCGCGAGTTGAATAAAGTGACGAGGAAGAATAAGTATACTCTACCGCGGATAGATGATTTGTTTGATCAGTTGAGTGGCACGAGAGTATTTTCTCAGTTAGATCTCACGATAGGTTTCCATCAGCTTAGAGTGGAAGCTGAGAGTATAGCTAAAATGACATTTCGGACGCCGTCTGGATTTTATGAGTGGTTGGTCATGCCATTCGGGTTGACCAATGCACCAGCATATTTTGTGGATCTTATGAATAGGGTATTCAGAGATCAGTTAAATAAGTTTGTTCTAGTGTTCGTGGACGATATAATCGTTTATTCGAGGACAGAGGAAGAACACAAGGAACATTTGAGGATAGTGATGGAGGTATTGAGAAAACACCAATTGAAAGCAAAGTTTTCTAAGTGTCACTTCTGGAGGAGGGAAGTGAGATTCTTGGGCCATGTTGTTTTAGAGAATGGTATTGCCGTGGATCCTACGAAGGTGGCTATGGTACAAGATTGGCCTACGCCCAAGAATGCAACGGACATAAGAAGTTTCTTGGGATTAGCTAGATATTATCATAAGTTTATCCAAGATTTCTCCAAGATAGCAGCACCGTTGACTCAGTTGACCAAGAAGAATCAAGCTTTCGTCTGCGACGAAAAGTGTGAGAATGCATTCAAGAGTCTAAAGGACAAGTTGACATATGCACTGGTGTTAGTCATTCCTAAGGGGAATGAAGAGATGACAGTATATACGGATGCATGTGGCACAGGGCTAGGTGCTGTATTGATGCAAGGAGGTAGGGTTGTAGCTTATGCAAGTCGGCAACTGAAATCGCACTGGAAAAGATACCCTACCCATGATTTGGAATTGGCAGCGATCGTGTTTGCATTGAAGATGTGGAGACATTATCTCTTGGGAGAAAGATTCAAGTTGTTTACCGATCATAAATCATTAAAGTATTTATTCTCTCAAAAGGATCTAAATCTCCGACAGCAAAGATGGTTAGAATTCTTAGCTTCTTATGATTTCGACATCGCATATACACTAGGAAAGGGCAATGCGGTAGCCGATGCATTGAATAGAAGACATGCCAGTTTAGGGGCTATGTTTCTTGAATGGAAGCAACTGGAGTACATCGCCGGGTATGATTTCAGACCAAAGTGCGAATTGGATCCAGAAATGTTAGCAAGTTTGACGATCAGACCCACTTTAATTGAGCGGATCGGTTCTAGTCAGAGGGACAATCCTAATCTATTGGAAATCATCTCAAAGTTAGAGATGGGAATCGACAAAGAGATGAACAAGTATGGGCTTGATCGAGACGGATGGCTTAGAAAGAATGGAAGACTAGTTGTACTCAATGTCAATGGATTGAGAGATGAAGTGCTTAGATAATGTCATCACTCAAAACTGACTATACACCCCGGTGGTAACAAGATGTACCGAGACATGAAGCAGACCTACTACTAGGAAGGGATGAAAAGAAACATTGGGAAGTTCATATCCAAATGCATGAATTGCCAGCTAGTTAAAGCTGAGCAAAAGAAGCCTAGTGGTTTGCTAAAACCATTAGAAATTCCAGAATGGAAGTGGGAACAAGTGTCAATGGATTTCATTGATGGGTTACCAAGGATTAGGTCAGGCCATGATAGCATTTGGGTGATTGTGGACCGATTGACCAAAAGTGCAAGATTTATACCCATCAAGTCAAACAGGATGGTAGCTAAGTTAGCGGAACTATATACAAAGTGGGTAGTGAGATTTCATGGAATACCCAAAGGCATTGTGAGTGACCGAGATCCGTTGTCCACTGGTGGATTTTGGAAGAGCTTACAAGAGGCGTTAGGATCAGAACTACATCTCAGTACCGCATATCATCCTCAAACCGACGGACAGACAGAGAGGGTGAATCGAGTGTTAGAGGATCTCTTGAGAGCCAGTGTATTGGATTTTGGTGGGTCATGGGATGACCATTTGCATCTAGTAGAGTTTGCATATAATAATAGTTATCAATCCAGTACTGGTATGGCTCCATTTGAAGCTTTGTACGGAAGACCATGCAACTCACCGTCATGTTGGGTAGAAACTGGTGAGAAGTTTGTGCTTGGACCCGATGTGATAAGAGAAACTTCAGCTAAGATTAAGATTATCCAACAGCGAATGAAGGCTGCCCAAGATAGGCAGAAAGGTTATGCTGATAAGAGGAGAAGAGAGTTGAAGTTCTCAATTGGCGACTTGGTGTTTTTCAAGATTTCTCCGTTAAAGAGCGTGATATGATTTGGCAGGAAAGGCAAGTTAGCACCAAGATTTGTTGGTCCATTCCCAGTTCTTGAGCAAATTGGGAATTTGGCATATAAAGTTGAATTACCAGAGAAGATGGAAGGAGTTCACAATGTATTTCATGTTTCCCAGTTAAGGAAGTTCGTGCACGACCCAGATGTGACTATTTCACCTGATCAGTTGGATGATATCGAAGTTGAACCCGAGGCGGTTGGGAACCGCAAGCCTATGCGTATTGTTGGGAATGATACTAAGCAACTTCGGAGGAAAGCGGTGAATCTAGTCAAAGTTCAGTGGGGCGAGAATGAGAATGACTGTACTTGGGAGACAGAGGAGAGCATTAGGAAGACGTATCCAGAACTCTTCGCCTGGTAAGATTTCAGTTTAGATTAGTCATTCCGCATGCTAGGATAGGCTTATTTAGTTTGTTTTGCATGTTTGATTGTTGTTTGTGGCTGGTAGGCATGCGAGATCCTTTGTATGTTTTGGGTTAAGGAATTTCGGGGACGAAATTTCTTAAGGGGGGAGAGTGTAACGACCCGCATTCTACGCATCGCAGGATCGTAGAACATTTATTTCACATACGAAGTCGTATGGTCATGTAACTTTGGGAGACGACTATTAGGGTCATTTCCCATGTTCATGATTTTTGCCGATTTTTAAATGACCATTTTGCCCTAGCTAGTACTGTTTTGGCCATAACTTTTGATTGGAAAGGAATTTTGACCTGAAACCACTTCCATTGGATTTGGATGATGGTTTACAATTCCGTAGAGTGGTCACAATAGCCAAACGGACTTACCGTTTGGGAGATATGGCTGAAACAAGTTTCAAATGGTGAAAAACAGCTTAACCGGGTCTAATTAGGGTGATTAGCAAGAGGGCCCATAACCCATTTCGGGATTAGGCTAATGAGGAGGCTGAAATCAGTTAGAGAATGATCTTATTTTCATTTCTCAGCCGCCACTTTCATTCTTAGAACCCTAGCAATGGCCTCCAACACCCAAATCAACTTCTAATCACTTTCTAATCAAGGATTAAGCTTAGCAACATCAAATCAAGAAGAAATAGCACCAAATCAGTATTAGAGCTGCTGTTAGACATCGGTATTCGTCCAAATCAGCGAGGTTTCAGTTCTGAAAATTTTATTTGTGGCCAAGGCGAGTGTTTAGTATTGTTTTGACACTAATTATGGCTAATTAGGGGTGATTAGTTATAATTAACGAAATTATAGCTCAGAAAAATCTGGAAAAAAATTGTAAAATTCTAAAATGGTATTCTAGGGCTCTGATAGAAATTTGGGTTAATTTAGTTAAGTTTAGCTAAACCTATCATTAGTTGTTGTTAAACATGATTAAGGGGAAAACATGGGTTTTTGGGTATGTTTGATCCTTATAAACATGTCATATTGTTGTTTTAGTGTTTGTGGTTAGTTTGCTATGTTGCTTTGACTGTATGATATGCTTTGTGATTGATTAGAAGAGTTAGATTGGTCGAAAACGCCGTCGAGTTGTGTAAACAGTCGCTGGAAGAAGTTGCAGGAATTTGGCCGATCCGGATCGGATCGGAGGAAGGAACCCGAACCGAACCGCCCCTCCAAGCTGTTGTATCCACGAGGATATCTGAACCCGAACCCACGACCCGATCCGTCTCTCGTGTGCCACTCCGACCCGAACCGATGCGCCATGGAGAAGTTGAGAGACCCGACCCGATCCAGAGTGCTTGGGAAAAAGGACCGAACCGGGGAAGTTTCTATGAAGCCAGGAGGTGTGGACTCCGATCCGAACCATGGAGGAAGGTCACCCCGATCCGACCCAAAGCAGAGAGGAAGGTTGAGCTGGAGATCCCGAACCGATCCGATAGCTTAGGGAGGAGTATTCCGATCCGAACCGAGGAGCTGATGACCACGACTGAAGTAAAGTAAAGTGAAGAAATGAAGACCGGTCCGGGGAAGAAGGTGTTGACCAGAACCCGAGATGCAAAGGAAGTCCAAATGAGGAGCTTTGACTCAAGATCCAGTTGGGAACCAATGAGTGAGCTTCATGATTGGGCTTTGCTGCGGGACGTGTGCTAAGGGGTTGTCGACGTCTGTAACTTTGAATCACTATGTGTGGGGAGTACGTGAACGTATTCAGGGCCATAGTGGCCTAGGTACGACTTAAGAGCTAATAGACCAATGAAGTGGGGTCATTTGTAAAGATTTGGTAATGACTCCATGTGGTAAGCTTGGTAGTAGCAGTAGTTGTACAAGTCGAACTCCGTCACTACTTCGATGGGTCTAGTGATTGACAGTGGTGGACATTGTATGCTTTACGCACCGAGTGAGAGATGTGAGGATGGTTGCTATGTTTGATTTGTTTGCCATCATTATGACATGCACACCCCCATCCTCGTTATTTTACACCATTTTTTCAGTGACACCTTAGAATATAGTACGGTATGTAGTGCTAACTCTTTGGTTGCAGTTCCAGGTATGGTTTAGTATACCTGTTATTGTTCTGTTTAGCTGCTTATTACTCATACCAGACTTTTGTCTGACCCAGAGTTTTATGTCTCTTCTTATTACTCTGGGTGCTCTCACGAGCAGACTAGAGATAGGTTAGCTGGGTATGCACGAGTAGCTGATCCGGAGACGAGCATGAGGCTTCCACGTATGATACATATAGATATTCTCCCTGTGTTGTTGAATATCACTGCCTCGGCATTAGTAGTGCATCCTCTACTTTAGCTTTCTTTTGTTTAGAGACAGTAATTTGGAAAGTTGTAATAAGCTGTATTTGGATTTCCGCTGCTATGTTGGTTTAGTTTTCAGCTTATGCACTGTCTCGCCTGTTTTATGTCAAGATTATGTTATTATTATATTTTGTTCCATGCGCTGTGAGACATTCTACAGGTTCCTTGTTAGTTCATTCTCTTCTTTCTTTTCTTCTTACGACCGTTCCGTGCCAGCTGGGCATGTGTACAGCGCACTTACGAAGGAAATGCAGGCTGGTGCGGGGCAGGCCGTCACAGTAGTCATGGTATCCGTATAAGACATTCTCATATTTTCCAAAAAATTTAAGGAGCGTGATGGTCACCTAAGGAAAGTCTTAGAGACTTTGAGGGAGAATCAAATCATGGTTAAGTTTTCGAAGTGCTACTTTTGGAAAAGGGAAGTCATGTTTCCTGGACATTTTGTTTCGAGGAAAGGATTGGTTGTGGACCATGCAAAGGTTGAAGCTATTAAAAATGGAAGGTTCCCCGCAATGCTTCATACCTAAGAATTTTTCTATGGTTGGCGTCCTATTATAGGAAATTTATTAAGGACTTCGCAAGGATTGCTGCTCCCCTAACCTATTTGACTAAGAAAAACCTTGATTTTGTTTGGAGCGACAAGTGTAGTTGTGCATTCGATAAATTGAAAGAGCCCTTTACAACTGCGCATGTCCTTATTTTTCTAATGATACTGAGATGTTTACGGTTTTCACTGGTGCATGTGGGATAGAACTAGGAGCGGTGCTCATGCAAGAGGGTAGGGTAGTTGCCTATGCAAGTAGACAATTAAAGGATCATGAGAAGAGGTACCCTATGAATGATTTGGAGTTGCCTTTGTGTTTTATCTAAAGATGTAGAGGCATTATCTGTTTAGAGAAAAGTTTGAGCTTTTGCAAATCATAATTCTCTTAAGTTCTTATTTTCCCAACAAGATTTGAACTTAGGCAGCAAAGGTGGATAAAGTATATAGCATCGTTCGATTGCACTATTCAGTGTACCCCAAGGTACGTAATGTTTTCTTAGACGCTTTAAGATGAAGACATGCTACTTAGTGCAATTACCGAGTAATAGCAGTTGGAGTTTCTTTCTAGCTTTAACCTTCAACTGCCATTTTAATAATCTCAAGGATTTCTCATAGACTTGGAAGTGAGATCATCTTTAGTAGACAGAATTAAGTGCGAGCAAAGTCTCGATGAGGAGTTAAAAGTATTGAGGGAAGGGATTGATAAAGGAGAGCACTTTCCTTATTATAATAGGTATTCTGTTGGTAGAGATGGGAGTTTGATAAGGGATTACTGGCTTTATGTCCCTAAGAATGGTAATATGAGAGAAGAGGTTTTAGAGGAGTGTCAATATTTGAGGATGGCTATTCATCCTGGAGAGGATAATTTTTTTAAGGACACGAAGAGAAGTTTTCTTTGGAAAGGTATAAAGAAGGACTTTGTTAAGTTTGTAGCAAGGTGCTTGACTTGTCAGAGAGTTAAAGCAGAACAACGTAGGTCCGGAGGATTGTTGTTGCCATTCGAGGTTCCCATATGAAAATGGTAACATATCTTGTTGGATTTCAAGATGGAATACCAAGGAGTCAGAAGGGAAATGAAGCCATTTGGGTCATTGTGGATCATTTGATGATGAGTGCCCATTATGTCCAAGTGAAGAAGAGTAAGACCACAACTTCGTTAGGTTGGTTGTATATCGAAGAGATAGTGCAATTACATGGAATTTCGACGAGCATAGTAAGTAATATAGACCCTTTGTTTACGGGTGAGTTTTGGAGATGCCTACATGCAGCCTTTGGGACGATGCTTAATTTGAGCACCACATGCCATCCATAGACCGTCAGACAGATGGAGAGAGTTAATCAAATTCTTTAAGATCTACTTAAAGCTTGCATTATCGACCTTGGTAGAGCATGGGAGAAGCATTTGGCATTAGTGGAGTTCTCATACAACAATAATTTTCAAGCATTGTATGAGCGACCAAGCATATCGTCTACTTGTTGGTTGGAAACTACAAACAAGACACTACTTGGTCCAAACTTTATACATGATTCTACGAAGAAGATTCTTTTGATATGAAAAAGAATCAAGGCATCCTAAGACCAGTAGAAGTCTAATGCTAACGAGTATATAGGCACGCCCAGGTAGGCTTGCGTTAGGTGGGATTGCATCTAATCATAAAATGTATGCATTAATTTAACCATGTATGGACTATCTATAGTAAACCTACATGATGTGAAATGAAAATTTTCAAATCAAACTCAAATTTATTTCCAAGCAAACAACTTTTTTTGTAACTATATGTAAGTTTCCAAACATTTTATATGTAGTTTTTGAGTGTAATAAATACTGATTATTTCTAAGCATAAACTTACTGGTTATGCAGGTTTCAAAAGCTTAGAGTATATGTTATTTTATATATTGTATAACTACAAAAATTCATTTTTTGATGAAAAAATCAAGACATTTAATAGCCAAAAAATCACTAATAGTACTATATATACAATAGGCTAATGAAAACAAAATTGAAAATGGATGCAACACCTAATGAGTAAGTAATAAAATAATACAGTCAATTCACATATAAGAAATTAAACACAATGAATCATACTTAGCTAAATTACAAAGACACATGAGATATTCAACAGTCGAGCATATTGCTTGGGATTTTATACCAGAAAGTTAAATAGTTTTTTTTTTATTTCAAATCTAATTAGATTTCAGATTTGATCTGATCTAAATGGAGTTAGGAAGATAGTTAACAAATAGTTGCAATGAACCACTATTTTTTGATGTTACAACTGCCATTAGAGAAGAATGGTTAGTGTTAAAAATTGATAATGAATTATGTGACCATTTAACCTTATTATATGGATGAATGTGATAAATAAGGTATTTATATTCATGCATCACCTTGCTTAAATCAATCTTTATGATTCCCCTATAAATTTACATTTCTGGGTAATTGAAATAGAAATTTCAAAGCCCATGAAATATATTTTTTAAACTCTTTTTTCATACTTTACGAGTGGAGTTGCTTGTAATTTAATTCATGTTAGAGATATATACATATATATTCATGTGTTTAGTGATGGGCTCTTTTATATTTCATGTATTGTATTGTATTTTTTAGCATAGTGGGCCGAGCCCAGTGTCTAGCCGTATGAGTTAAGCCCATACAGTGAATTAACTAATGTATTTAAATCTTGTAATTCCCTCCTTTGCAAACCCTAATGAATGAATAAGAGAAAGATTAATGGTGTTAGATATATATCTTAATTTCATCTCTTACTAATTACATGGTATCAAAGCCATCAATCGTCGATTGGTATTATTAGATATTAGACTGCATTTTCTTCTTCTCCAGTTCATTTTTTACTTTCTTTGTTGAGTTCATGTACTATGGATGAATCAAAGGGGGTTGATGTGATGTCAATGATCCCAAATATTACAAATCAGAAATTGAACAGCGCAAATTACTATGATTGGAGTAAAACAATTCGTTTATACATTAGGAGTATAGACCAGAACGATCACTTGATTAGCGAGCCACCTAATCAGATTCAAAGAACAAGGAAGATCAAAATTGGCTACGAGAGGATGCTAGATAATTTTTACAAATTCGAAACTCAATTGAGAACGAAGTTATTGGGTTGATTAATCACTGTGAGATTGTGAAGGAGCTGATGGAATATTTGGAATTTTTGTTTTCTGGAAAAGGGAAATTAACGCGAATGTATGATGTGTGCAAAGAATTTAACAGAGCAGAAAATAAGGATATGAGCCTTATGAATTATTTCATGAAGTTTAAACAAACCTATGAAGAGTTTAACATGCTTCTGCCAATGAGTAGTGATATCAAAGAACAGCAAAAGCAAAGTTAACAAATGGCTGTGATGAGTTTCTTAGCAGTCTTGACACATGAATTTAAAGGAGTAAAATCTCATATTCTGGCAGACACTAATATTACAAGCTTACATGAGGTGTATAGCAGATTGCTCAGGGTTGAATCGGGATCAAATAGTGGGAATTCTAACACTAATGCAGGGGACAGTGCAAGTGCATTCATTGGAAACAGTGGGAGCATACCTCAAATTCATCAAACTGATGTGGTAAGAGAAAATGCACCATCATGGAGATTAACAAGGCCACCAAATTTTCAAGGATGGAGACCACCAAGGCAACCGTGCAGGGAACAAAGGCCTCCATGGAGACCACCACTGAATCAAAATAAGTTCTGCAATTATTGCAAATGCAATGGCCATGTGATTTCATAATGTAGAAATTTGCAATGGAATCAAAGAAATGCAGAGCAATCAACTGTTAAAACTGTGTTAATGTCTGTAGAAGAATATGACAAATACTCACAATTTCAGAACTCAATGCAAGGAAAAGCAATCAATGTTGTACCTCTTACAACTGCAACTTCAGTGGCAAATACAAGTTCTGGTTCAACCTCCTCTAAGTGGGTCATTGATTCTGGATCGTCAGATCACATGACAGGTAATCAAACTTTGTTTACTAACTTGACTACAAGTAAATCATATCATACGGTCACTCTAGCAAATGGATCACATGCTGTTGTTAAGGGAACTAGAGAGGTTATTACACAATCATCACTTCCACTAAAGTCTGTACTATTTTTATCATCTCTATCATTCAATCTTCTATCGGTTAGTCAAATTACACAGTATTTGAACTGCAGTGTTACTTTCTTTCCTTATCATTGTGTGATTCAGGAACTAGTGATGAATCAGAATATTGGTAGTGGGAGTGAATCTGGTGGACTGTATACACTTGACACATTCTCCAATCCAGTAGCATGTTTAACTATGGATTCAGCATTTAAAGTTCACTGTCAACTAGGTCATCCTTCTATTACCATGTTCAAGCAGCTATGTCCTCATTTAATATTGTTTCTACAATCAACTGTGAAGCTTGTCAATATGCTAAACACAATAGAAGCACTTCTACACCTAGAATTAATAAGCATGTTAGTAGTCCATTTACTCTAATACATTCTGACATTTGGGGACCATCCTTTATTGTATCTAAGAATGGTTATAAATACTTTGTAACTTTTGTAGATGATTACTCTCGATTAACATGGCTGTTTTGGATGAAATCTAGAAATGAACTATTTCATATTTTCTGCAAATTTGATGCTGACTAAGACACAGTTTAACACATCAATCAAAACTTTGCAGAGTGATATGCTAAGGAATATGTGTCTACTGAGTTTAGTAATTATCTAAGTCACGTTGGCATCATACATGAAACTTCATGTGTGGACAATCCATCACAAAATGGAATTGCTGAGAGAAAAAATAGGCATTTGTTGGAAACTGCTAGTGCCTTACTCTTTCAAATTAATGTGCCAAAAGGATAATGGGAAGATGCAGTGGCTACTGCTTGTTTCCTTATTAATAGAATGCCATCAACGGTGCTTGGTGATGAAATTCCCTACCAAGTCTTATTACCCAACAAAGCCTTGTTTCCTAATTAACCTAGGGTGTTTGGATGTACTTGTTTTGTGAGAGATGTAAGTCAATAATTAGGAAAACTGGACCATAAATCTCTGAAATGCATTTTTGTGGGGTACTCTAGAGTGCAAAAGGGATATAGATGCTTTTGCCTAAGCTTGCAGAAATATGTGGTTCCAATAGATGTTACATTCATGGAAGATATACCATTTTATCAAAATATATCACCATCTGTTCAAGAAGAGAATGAAGAGTTTCTGGTGTATTCAACTATACCAATTGAACAGTTCATTGTAGATGGCAATAATTCCCAGACTGAGAATGAGGATGCAGGAAATACACAGCAGACTGAAGATCATGATAATTTGGATTTGCCAATTGCTCTAAGGAAAGGGAAGAGAACTTGCACATATCCAATTTCGTCATTTGTGTCATATGATAAGCTGCCAACCTCATCATATGCATTCGTATCAGCCTTAGACTCAATCAGTATACCAAAGAATGTAGGTGAAGCCATTAACTTCCAAAACTGGCATGAAGCAATGTTAGAAGAAATGAGTGTTTTAGAGCATAATAAGACATGGACTCTGGTTAACTACCTCCCAACAAGAAACCAAAAGGGTGTAAGTGGATTTTTTTTCAAAAAAAATGAAGGCAGGTGGCAGTGTAGCATGGTACAAGGCACGGTTAGTTGCCAAGATATATGCTCAAACCTATGGTATTGATTATTCAGAGATTTTTTCTCTTATAGCTAAAATATCTTATATCAAACTTTTCATATCCTTGGCTACAAGATTCAATTGGGAACTCCATCAACTAGATATAAAGAATGCGTTCTTAAATAGTGATTTGTGTGAAGAGATTTATATGGAGGTACCTCCTGGGTTTGCTGCTCAAGGGCAGAGAAATCTGGTGTGTAAATTAAGTAAATCACTGTATGGACTGAAGCAGAGTCCTAGAGCATGGTTTGATAAATTCGGTATGTCCATAGAGAAATTTGGTGTAACAAGGAGCAAAGCAGACCACTCAGTGTTCTATCATAGGTTTAGTGAAGGGATAATACTCTTGGTAGTTTATGTTGATGACATTGTCATCACAGGGGATTATGAGAGCGGCATTCAAAAGCTAAAAGGTTTATTCACAATCAGTTTCAAATTAAGGATATGGGAGAACTCAAATATTTCTTAGGTGTGGAGATTTCAAGAAGCAAAGAAGGGATACATTGTCACAAAGTAAATACACTCTGGATTTATTAAAGGAAACTGGTAAGCTTGCCTCAAAGCCAAGCAGTTCACCAATGATACCTAATCAAAGTTTAAGCAAAGAAGGTGAGTTGACGAATGATACTAAGAGATTCAGAAGATTTGTAGGCAAACTGAACTACTTATGTGTTGCACGACCACATATATCATATTCTGTCGGTGTGGTGAGTCAGTATATGGCACAACCAACTGTACATCATTGGAATGTCCTTAATCAGATTTTATGTTATCTAAAATGTACTGCTGGACAGGGAATTATGTACAAAAATCATGGTCACCTTGATGTAGAAAGCTTCTGCGATGCTGACTGGGCTGGTTCAAGAGAAGATAAGAGATCAACATCTGGATTCTGTGTATTTGTTTGTGGCAATCTTGTGTCATGGAAGAGTAAAAAGCAACAAGTTGTTCCAAGTTCAAGTGCTGGATCTGAATATCGAGCCATGGCCAATACTATGTGTTGTATAATGTGGTCCATACACTTGATGGAGGAGTTCAAGTTACATTCAAGAAGACCAGCAAAGTTATATTGTGACAACCAAGCTGCCATATACATTGCATCCAACCCTGTATTTCATGAATGACCAAAATACATAGAAGTTGATTGCCACTTTATCAGAGATAAAATTCAAGAGGGTATCATTATTGTAACACCCCGAATTTTCTATTAACACTAAAGTTGCTAAAATAATAATAAGTGTGTAGAAGAGGGGATGTATCTAATATGAATATAAAAATATTAATAAGTATGTAAGAGAGGGGATGTATCTATTATGAATATAAAATATTAATAAGTATGTAAGAGAGGGGATGTATCTAATATGTATATAAAAACAATAATAAGTGTGTAAAAGAGGGGGGATGTATCTAATATGTACATTGTAGAAAATATATATATATATTTATGACATGAATAGAAGTTTATCAATATGCTGAGTGTTTGCTGAGTCACTTCTGACTCATTGCCGAGTCAACAAGATAAACCCCATCTTGTCTGAACGGCTGCGGTTATTTCTAGGTTAAATCTAATGGCCTAAATGAATTCTAAAATCTATAAATAAGTGGGTAGACCCTAGACCTAAATCACTTGTAAAATTAGAGAAGCTACCGTCATGCTGCTGCCATGGAGTTCAGCATAGCCGTCACAAACTAAGAAGAGGAAGCCTAATCATCTACAACTAAATCTACACAAATCAAATCAAAAGATCTCTCTTTCTCTAATTCTTTTCTTTTGTTGGTCAGTATGATGATTCTCACAAGACTATTACAAACTAATTTGACTCAGTTATGAATGGATCACAAGAAAGTGATGTGATTTGTAATTGTAAATTCTATATATTGTGGATCTCTTATTATGTTATTATGTTGTCGTATGATGTAAATTATATATGCTATGTCATGCTATGTTGTAAATTCTCTTATGCTATGTCGTGCTATGTTGAGAATCATGTCAAGCTATGTTATACTATCATACTATGCCATGTTATAAATCATGCTATATTATGTTGAAAAATCATGTTGTTGGATCATGCTTAAAGTTATGTTTTTTTCTTAATTTAAATGGATCTTGTTTATGGGAATTTGCCTATTAGGTTAGGTGTACCCATAAATTTGAAACTATAATTAAATAAAACTTGATTATGGGAATTTGCCTATTGAGTTAGGTGTACCCATATAAAACCATGTTGTTAAAAAATTAGATGATGTTGATTCACACATGTTCATATGTAAGTTTATGAAAATTGACTGAGATTATATTAGGTGAATTTTGAACAAGTTGACACCTTTAGGTCCATGACATGTATAATCTATGCAAGTTGGACATATGCAAGTTTCACCCCTTATTATGATTCATTTGGTCACATATACATGTTGTTATTATGATAATCTCTTTTATGCTATGAGTTAGGCTATTCGAGTCTAACATATATTTTGCGAATAAACGTTCAAACGTGGGGTAGGGGTAATATTAGGAATTAATAAATTGGGTGCAATTTTGTAAGATGTTGCATACCATGAATGAATGTCCATAATTGAGTCAATTATGGACATTGTTAAAAATTGGAAGTAATTAATAATTCAAGTAGGGAATTATTAAAATTGGGGGAAAGTGGATTATTATTAATAATCAATGCTTAGGACACGAGGTTGGACCCGTTTGTGATGTAAACCTGCCCGGACCCGCCCGGCAAATCCAGTAGTCACAAATGTCGGCCCAATGTGAGAGGTCCTAGGCCCAAACTAAAGCATAACAGTTGTAAAGACACGAGGTTAGACTCTTTTATGGTGTAAGACTGCCCGGACCCGCCCGGCAAATCCAGCTGCCATAAATGCCAGTCTAATGTGAGAGGTCTTTATGAGGTTATGGCCTTAATGAACTAAGAAATACTTAACCAGATAATCATGTAAGGTGGGACATGGGGGTTAAGTAGGTGCCTTGGGTGGCATGAGGAATCTGGTGGTTGCCTTTAGAGGCATTTGAAATACGATTAGACTTAACCAAACACTCATGTAAATGAACATGACTAAGTGGGTTAAGTGGGAAGGACTAATGGAGACAAGCTTAGGTGGAATGCTTGTGGTAAATAGTGGGGGCCCATTTCAACCAGTATCCCAAAACGTATCTTTGTGGGCTCGACCCAAGTCGAGGACGGGACACGCATACTGGGTTTGACTATAAGAGGCCAAAACAGGGAGCGGTGGCAACGCAAGTCCAACGGGTTTCATATGCGTGTGTGGACCCGGGCTGGTAGGTAAGACGTTGTTGCATCGTGTAGGTATAAGCCGTGCATGTCTGTTGTATCAGGTTGCCACTTTAGGGGAGTGATACACCCCACTGTGGGGCCAGCACGGGTATCTACGAGTTAGGGAGCCGATCGAATAATGGGAAGTAGGGTACACCTAGTGGAGATAGGGGCAGGCGGCACCTATGTAGTCAGCTAGAGGTACGTAAAGCCATTAGGAAAGTTTCTAAGTGAAGCTAAGTGGGATGAATCTTTAGGGTGACTGGTGTGGTGTAGTATAGTGTTTATCCTTTAGTATTTAGGAGCGCCTATAACGTTGCCTTTAGCGATTGTCTATGTCCTTAATCTGCTCTTCATAGACATTTTCGTGTTTTCCAGCTTATGCCTTAGTCCAGTTATTTTGGTAATAGTATTGTAGAATTATCATATTCACCAGACTTTATGTCTGACCCCCTCTTTTCCATCCTTTTTCTCCCTTCAGGTCCGCAGGTTGGGCCAAGTTCTAGTGGAGTCTAGTTGGATCGCTTATCTTCTGGAAAGCTTGGACTGCTGAAGTAAAGTCCAGCTTGTTATCTTTCTTTTTAATGGCTATTCATGTAATGGGATTATGTACTTGTTTTATCAAGATAGATATTGTACTCGACATTGAATATTGTGTTATGATGTAATCAAACATGTTTTGACTTCTGCTACAATGAAATAAAGTTTTTGAATTTCCAAGTACTATTTTATATCTGTCTTGTTGTAATTTTACTGTTCTATATTCACTTAAAACCTCCATGGAAGTTAATGCATTCCCTTTGTGAGTGACATTAATGGACGTGGGGTGTTACACGTGGTATCAGAGCATAAGGTTACCAGAACAGATAAAAAAAAAATTTAGAAAAATATTTTTTTCTAAAGTATTTTTGGAAGAAGTGCTTTCAAAAAAAAAAAAACATGTTATTTAAAGAGAGTTTTTATGAAAAACATAATCCCAAATAGCCATATCCTTATCATTATCTTTCGAATTCTCCATTTTGAATCTTTCCTTTTTCGTTTCAGCATGGCTGAAGATCTTAATCTCCCAGAAGGTGTGACGATTCCAGGGTGGTTTAGGAGATACTTGGAGGCTAGGGCCACCACTACAGGCCCAGCGGATACTCCTCCACCCCTAGTTGCACCCATTCCTCCTCCTCCTCCTCCTCGTGTTGACACTTTTGCAAAGACGTGCAAGGGATTCAAGGCTATGGGAGGAAAAACTTTTCAAGGGACTGAGACGTTTGTGGAGGCCAGAGATTGGCTTAAGGAGACTGAGGAATTGTTGGATATCTTTGAAGTGGAAGATGGGAGGAAAGTCCGTTTAGCTGCTTGGTTAATGAAGGGAGAGGCCTCGTTTTGGTGGGAGGTCACTAACGGGGAACGTCCAGTTGATTCATGGGCGGATTTCAGACGAAGGTTTAAGGCAAAGTTTCTTTCAAGGGCAGAGGAGAACTTAAATATGGAAAAATTCCTGGCACTAAAGCAAGGGAGCTCATCAGTAAAGGAATATGTCAATAAATTTAATCAGTTAGCAAGGTTTGGCTTGGAGTTGGTGAACACGCCAGAGAAGAAAGCTTTGAGGTTCGTTAGAGGCTTGAATGAACCGTTGCAAGGGTTGGCTATGACCCACATCCCTATGGGAGCCACCTTTGAAAAGCTAGTAGAAATGGCACTTATGCATGAGGATAAGGCAGTTGAAAAGAAAGGGGATCAGAAGAAACCCCAACAGCAAAATAAGAAGGGTGGTAAAAACAATAATGGCAAAGGGAAGAAGAAATGCTTCAATTGTGGGACGCCTGGCCATCTCAGCAAAGATTGTAGAAAGAAAAAGAAGACTGGTTGTTTTCATTGTGGAGATGCGGGACATTTAGTGAAGGACTGTCCAAAGAAGGGGCAGAGGGCGGGGTCTACCTCGGGAGGACAGGTGCAGGCTCTTATGGCACCAGGGCAGGCAAGGGGGCAAGTTCAGGCTATTGCGGCCCCACCGCTGCAAGAAAGAGGTAGAACAATTTCTGTTGAAAGCTTAGTTTTTCTGTTTGATCATCCTGTCCGTACCTTATTCGATTCTGGCGCATCTCATTCGTTTATCTCTGCATCATTAGTTGAATCACTGCACTTGAACACCAGTTTAATAGAGGATCCCTTGGTCGTTTCAAATCCAATTGGGGGTTCGGCTCATTTGACCATGATATGTTTGGATTTGAAAATCTCTATACTTAGCGTTGAATTTAGATGTGATGCTTATGTATTGGGCTTCACGGGCTATGGGCTAATTTTAGGAATGGATTGGTTGTCTAGAAATAGGGTCATTCTTGATTGTGAAAGGAGAGTAGTTAGGCTTGTGACTCGCCTTGGTAATGCTCTCGACATCTTTTGTAATCCCATAAATTCCGTTATGCTAAGTTATCTTGAATCGCTTGACGCGTCTGTAGAGAACCTGCGATCGGTAGAAGTGGTCCGGGAATATCCGGATGTGTTTGAGGAGGTGAAGGGCTTACCTCCAAAGCGGGAGATAGACTTTCGAATTTATCTTGTGGATAATGCTAAACCCGTATCTTTGCCAGTGCGCCACATGGCTCCTCGTGAAAGGAGGGAACTCAATAAGCAAGTAAAGGAGTTGCTTGAGAAGGGGTTCATAAGACGTAGTATATCGGAGTGGGGTGCTCCAGTAGTTTTTGCCACAAAGGCGGATGGGTCTCTTAGACTTTGTATGGACTATAGAGAACTAAACAAGCTTACTAAAAAGAACCGACACCCACTGCCGAGGATTGACGATCTCTTTGATCAGTTAGTTGGCGCCTCAGTGTTTTCGCAGTTGGACTTAGCCACTGGCTTTCATCAACTGAGAGTGGCTGAGGATAGTATAGATAAGACTGCTTTTAGGACTCCTGACGGATTCTATGAATGGCTAGTGATGCCCTTTGGTTTGACAAACTCCCCTGCATATTTTGTTGATTTGATGAGTAGGGTGTTTAGGGAATACCTTAACAAATTCGTGGTAGTCTTTGTGGATGACATCTTAGTCTTTTCTAAGAATAAAGAAGAGCACTCCCTACATCTTAGGGAAGTGTTGGAAACCCTTCGAGCGCATAACCTTAAGGCAAAATTTTCTAAGTGTCACTTCTGGAGGAAGGAAGTACAGTTCTTAGGGCACGTGGTTTCCAAAGAAGGGATAGCAGTGGATCCCGCAAAGGTGGTGGCCATCCAAGATTGGAAGGTCCCTAAAAATGCAACCGAAGTAAGAAGTTTCTTGGGGTTGGCTGGCTATTATAGGAAGTTTATCAAAGACTTCGCAAAAATTTCAGCTCCATTAACACGGTTAACGAAGAACCTGGTTTTTACGTGGGACAAAGATTGCGATGATGCGTTCCAACGTTTAAAGAGAGCCTTAACTTCAGCCCCAGTCTTAGTGCTGCCAGACGGGAATAAACCATTTACCATCTATACTGATGCTTGTGGGACGGGACTTGGCGCGGTCCTCATGCAAGAGGGAAGAGTAATAGCCTATGGTGGAAGGCAGTTGAGGGTTCATGAAAAGAATTACCCCACGCATGACTTAGAGCTAGCCGCAATTGTTTTCGCGCTTAAGTCTTGGCGTCACTATCTTTTTGGTGAGAAATTCGAACTGTTCACTGACCACAAATCATTAAAATACTTATTCTCTCAGAAGGATTTGAATTTAAGGCAGCAACGGTGGATGGAATTCTTAGCCTCCTACGATTTTGAAATAGCATATACCCCGGGCAAGGGTAACGTGGTGGCAGACGCCTTAAGTAGGAAAAGGTTGTCCTTGAGTCCGTTGTTTGTTGAACGACAAAGCTTAGAATTCATCTCTATGTTTGACTTTAGACCCTCCGTTGACTTAGTACCCGGTCTGTTAGCATCCTTGGAGGTTAGACCTACACTTCTAGGACGGGTTGGTGAGGCACAGCGAGACGACCCACAGTTGGTTGAGATAGTAGAAAAGCTCAAAGGGGGGGAGTCGTCAAGCCATCTTCGTAGGTATACCCTAGACGATAAGGGTTGGTTACGAAGGGATAATAGACTTTGTGTACCACAAGACGAAGACTTAAGGAAGGCCATTCTTGATGATGCTTATCACTCAAAAATGACCATTCATCCCGGCGGGGATAAGATGTACAAAGATATGAAGCGGGTTTTCTTTTGGGCCGGTATGAAAAAGGATGTGGCCGAGTACGTTGCTAGATGCTTGGTGTGCCAATGAGTTAAAGCAGAACAAAAGAAACCCGGTGGGTTGCTTCACCCATTAGAAGTTCCACTATGGAAATGGGAAAGCATCTCAATGGATTTTGTGGATGGATTACCAAGATCAAGGAAGGGTAACACGGGGATTTGGGTTATAGTAGATAGACTTACTAAAAACGCCCATTTTATTCCCGTGAAAAGTAAGAGGACTGCTCCGTGGTTGGCTTCTGTATACATTAAGGAGATAGTTCGTTTGCACGGTATTCCTTCTAGTATAGTAAGCGACTGTGACCCCATCTTTACTAGCGAATTTTGGAAGAGTTTACAAGAGGTGGTAGGGACTCAGCTATGTTTGAGCACCGCATATCATCCTCAGACAGACGGCCAGACCGAGAGGGTGAATCGCATTCTAGAGGATCTTTTAAGGCTTTGTATCCTAGACTTTGGGGGTACATGGGAAGAGCACCTTCCGTTAGTAGAATTCGCATATAATAATAGCTTTCAGTCTAGTATTGGCATGGCACCTTTCGAAGATCTTTATGGAAGGCCTTGCCGTTCGCCTACATGTTGGTGGGAATCTACCGATAAAATCCTACTTGGGCCCGATATGGTTAGGGAAACCTCGGAGAAGATTGAGTTGATTCGAAGGAGGATGAAAGCAGCACAAGATAGGCAGAAATCGTATGCTGATAAGAGGAGGACAGATCTTGAGTTTGACATTGGGGACATGGTTTTTATCAAAGTATCTCCGTTACAGAATGTTGTTCGCTTTGGGTCCGTGGGGAAATTAGCACCAAGGTTTGTAGGGCCGTTTCCTGTAAAAGACAGGATTGGGAAGATGGCATATAGGGTGGAGTTGCCTGAGAAACTTAGTGGAGTACACGACGTATTCCATGTATCACATTTGAGGAAGTGTTTGCACAAGACCGCGGAGGTGGTAGAGCCGAGCTTGCTTAAAGAGGTGGAAATAGAGCGTGATGCAACAATTAGACGAGCTCCTACATGCATTCTTGGGTCGGAGATCAAAAAGTTGAGGAATCGAGAGGTCAGACTGGTTAAAGTGCAATGGGGAGATGATGAGAGCAACGCAACTTGGGAGACAGAAGAGAAGATGCGTTCGTTGTACCCTTTTCTTTTTGAGGGTATGTCTTTTAATTTCTCCTTTATCGCTTAGCTTATCTTATCTTATCTTTAGTATGTCCTCTCATTAGTATCTTTGACCTTTAGTTAGGATAATCCTATGGTTGAAACATGTGTTTGAGACATGTTATGTATGATGGATGCAAAATGGATGCAAGTGTTTGCTAGTGGTTGCTCGTGGATGCACATATACACACACTTTAGGCACTAGATCGGCTCAGTCACTTCATATTGCATATTGCATATATATGGATGTATTTAGTATAATGGATGTATAATGGTTGTACCATCATATGGATGCTGCATTCGGTTGAATGGGTGTGCACGCATATAGAAGTAGTATGTAAGCAATTAGGATCTTTTGCATACATAATGGATTCATGACACTTACATAATTTGCATTAAGGAGGTCAACTGAATCAGTAGACCGCCTGATTTCGCATTAGGTAAGGACATGTACACACACTTGCATATGATCATAAAGCATTAGAAGTCTTTTAAGGACAATGGATGCCTGTGTATGATGGATGAGTAGATGGACGTTTGGATGGTAGGATATACATTCTTCCAGACTTGAAGATTTCGGGGACGAAATCCTAAAAGGAGGGGAGAATGTAACACCCCGAATTTTCTATTAACACTAAAGTTGCTAAAATAATAATAAGTGTGTAGAAGAGGGGATGTATCTAATATGAATATAAAAATATTAATAAGTATGTAAAAGAGGGGATGTATCTATTATGAATATAAAATATTAATAAGTATGTAAGAGAGGGGATGTATTTAATATGTATATAAAAACAATAATAAGTGTGTAAAAGGGGGGGGGATGTATCTAATATGTACATTGTAGAAAATATATATATATTTATGACATGAATAGAAGTTTATCAATATGCTGAGTGTTTGCTGAGTCACTTCTGACTCATTGCTGAGTCAACAAGATAAACCCCATCTTGTCTGAACGGCTGCGGTTATTTCTAGGTTAAATCTAATGGCCTAAATGAATTCTAAAATCTATAAATAAGTGGGTAGACCCTAGACCTAAATCACTTGTAAAATTAGAGAAGCTACCGTCATGCTGCTGCCATGGAGTTCAGCATAGCCGTCACAAACTAAGAAGAGGAAGCCTAATCATCTACAACTAAATCTACACAAATCAAATCAAAAGATCTCTCTTTCTCTAATTCTTTTCTTTTGTTGGTGAGTATGATGATTCTCACAAGACTATTACAAACTAATTTGACTCAGTTATGAATGGATCACAAGAAAGTGATGTGATTTGTAATTGTAAATTCTATATATTGTGGATCTCTTATTATGTTATTATGTTGTCGTATGATGTAAATTATATATGCTATGTCATGCTATGTTGTAAATTCTCTTATGCTATGTCGTGCTATGTTGAGAATCATGTCAAGCTATGTTATACTATCATACTATGCCATGTTATAAATCATGCTATATTATGTTGAAAAATCATGTTGTTGTATCATGCTTAAAGTTATGTTTTTTTTTTCTTAATTTAAATGGATCTTGTTTTTGGGAATTTGCCTATTAGGTTAGGTGTACCCATAAACTTGAAACTATAATTAAATAAAACTTGATTATGGGAATTTGCCTATTGAGTTAGGTGTACCCATATAAAACCATGTTGTTAAAAAATTAGATGATGTTGATTCACACATGTTCATATGTAAGTTTATGAAAATTGGTTGAGATTATATTAGGTGAATTTTGAACAAGTTGACACCTTTAGGTCCATGACATGTATAATCTATGCAAGTTGGACATATGCAAGTTTCACCCCTTATTATGATTCATTTGGTCACATATACATGTTGTTATTATGATAATCTCTTTTATGCTATGAGTTAGGCTATTCGAGTCTAACATATATTTTGCGAATAAACGTTCAAACGTGGGGTAGGGGTAATATTAGGAATTAATAAATTGGGTGCAATTTTGTAAGATGTTGCATACCATGAATGAATGTCCATAATTGAGTCAATTATGGACATTGTTAAAAATTGGAAGTAATTAATAATTCAAGTAGGGAATTATTAAAATTGGGGGAAAGTGGATTATTATTAATAATCAATGCTTAGGACACGAGGTTGGACCCGTTTGTGATGTAAACCTGCCCGGACCCGCCCGGCAAATCCAGTAGTCACAAATGTCGGCCCAATTTGAGAGCTCCTAGGCCCAAACTAAAGCATAACAGTTGTAAAGACACGAGGTTAGACTCTTTTATGGTGTAAGACTGCCCGGACCCGCCTGGCAAATCCAGCTGCCATAAATGCCAGTCTAATGTGAGAGGTCTTTATGAGGTTATGGCCTTAATGAACTAAGAAATACTTAACCAAATAATCATGTAAGGTGGGACATGGGGGTTAAGTAGGTGCCTTGGGTGGCATGAGGAATCTGGTGGTTGCCTTTAGAGGCATTTGAAATACGATTAGACTTAACCAAACACACATGTAAATGAACATGACTAAGTGGGTTAAGTGGGAAGGACTAATGGAGACAAGCTTAGGTGGAATGCTTGTGGTAAATAGTGGGGGCCCATTTCAACCAGATTCCCAAAACGTATCTTTGTGGGCTCGACCCAAGTCGAGGACGGGACACGCATACTGGGTTTGACTATAAGAGGCCAAAACAGGGAGCGGTGGCAACGCAAGTCCAACGGGTTTCATATGCGTGTGTGGACCCGGGCTGGTAGGTAAGACGTTGTTGCATCGTGTAGGTATAAGCCGTGCATGTCTGTTGTATCAGGTTGCCACTTTAGGGGAGTGATACACCCCACTGTGGGGCCAGCACGGGTATCTACGAGTTAGGGAGCCGATCGAATAATGGGAAGTAGGGTACACCTAGTGGAGATAGGGGCAGGCGGCACCTATGTAGTCAGCTAGAGGTACGTAAAGCCATTAGGAAAGTTTCTAAGTGAAGCTAAGTGGGATGAATCTTTAGGGTGACTGGTGTGGTGCAGTATAGTGTTTATCCTTTAGTATTTAGGAGCGCCTATAACGTTGCCTTTAGCGATTGTCTATGTCCTTAATCTGCTCTTCATAGACATTTTCTTGTTTTCCAGCTTATGCCTTAGTCCAGTTATTTTGGTAATAGTATTGTAGAATTATCATATTCACCAGACTTTATGTCTGACCCCCTCTTTTCCATCCTTTTTCTCCCTTCAGGTCCGCAGGTTGGGCCAAGTTCTAGTGGAGTCTAGTTGGATCGCTTATCTTCTGGAAAGCTTGGACTGCTGAAGTAAAGTCCAGCTTGTTATCTTTCTTTTTAATGGCTATTCATGTAATGGGATTATGTACTTGTTTTATCAAGATAGATATTGTACTTGACATTGAATATGGTGTTATGATGTAATCAAACATATTTTGACTTCTGCTACAATGAAATAAAGTTTTTGAATTTCCAAGTACTATTTTATATCTGTCTTGTTGTAATTTTACTGTTCTATATTCACTTAAAACCTCCATGGAAGTTAATGCATTCCCTTTGTGAGTGACATTAATGGACGTGGGGTGTTACAATTATGATTGGATACGTGAAGACAGGAAATCAAGTTGCTGATTTATTCACAAAGTCGTTGAATGGTTCGCGAATAAAATACTTATGCAACAAGTTGGGAATGATGAGCATGTATTCTCCAACTTGAGGGGGAGTGTTATGAGAGATATACATATATATTCATGTGTTAAGTGATGGGCTCTTTTATATTTCATGTATTGTATTGTTTAGCATAGTGGGTCGAGCCCAATGTCTTGCCGTATGAGTTAAGCCCATACAGTGAAGTAACTAATGTATTTAAATTTTGTAATTCCCCCCTTTGCAAACCCTAATGAATGAATAAGAGAAAGATCAATGGCGTCTAATATATATCTTAATTTCATCTCTTACTAATTACAATTCAAAATATTTTACCATAGAATATTTAATGAGTGGATGAATATGGAGTTGTCTGATGTTAAATTGTTTCATTATTGCCTATTACAGTTTATTAATTATTGTTCACCATTTATTCGACCATTGAAATTCTCCTTTATCCAATCATTCATATTCAAAATGAACATTTATTTATTTTTCTCATGTTCATTTATATTCATTTTATTTCAACATATGTTGTTTCAGTTTCATTTAGTGTCCATTATTATATCAGCTACAATTGATCTTTATTCCCACTTCAACTCAAGTGCAAGTTCAAAATAGTGTACATTGCTCTTAGCTGAAGATAGTAGTGTTTTATTACTTTTTATGATTTCAGATAGTCAAAATATGATTTATTTGCATTAAGACTTAGGACATCCGAGTCTCAAATAACGATAGGGATTGATGTGTAGATAGGATTTTAAAATCACTGTAAGCTATAAATATATAAGGAAAATAATAACGGAAATGATGTTGCCCTATGGCCATTAAAATATGATGTTATCTCTTTTGCATTTCTAATATGAGTGATGGGAGACAATTGCCAAGTTTTTTAAGGTAAACAGAAAGTTATTTAATACAAACGATGAAGTGTTAAATTTAAGCTAAACAGAACAAAGTCAATTTCCATAAAGATGTATCATTTCTTCCTACATTGCAATGACATTAACAAAATTACACTTTTGGAAAAGATAACGGAAAAACAGAACATGGTCTTGAACTTGAAGACGATTCACCAAGAAAGAAGCAACCATGTAAGTTGTCGTATATGAATAAAAATGCATCTTCGTATGAACCCTAAATGCGAGATTCAGGCTTTTCCACAAAGAATAATATAACAACTCATCTCCTTATTTTAGCCCCCTTTCAATCCAACCATTCCAAATAAATAAGTTAAAAATCACAAAGCAAACATCTTTTTATCAATACCCGTACAGAGATCCAGTCACCGAAAGCTATATTTTATAATATAACATGCACTTAAGAAGTGAATAAGAGCTGCTAAGCCCATATTTCTTTATATTCTTGGATGAATACATTTTTAAGATTAATATTATGTATTATTGGACTTATATGGGTAGTCTTCTGTTATGAAAATTGAAACAAAATAAGAAAAATGTGCACTTTAAAATAACAGATTAAAAATGTTAATGAGTTTAAACTAAAAAGTGAGTACCTAAAATCCATTAAATTTTAATCAACATAACTTAAAATCACCTACAGTCGTTGTTGAGATTAGTCATTAGTGATTCAGCTGAATCGTTAATCACAACCATAGTTTTTTTTTGAAAGCAAAAATGTGTGATCTTCTAAAAAGAAGAGAACACACATATATAATATAAAAAAAGGCTACAAAATCCGACTACAAAACAAAAAGGAGACCAAAAGAAACAT
>JASFAX010000420.1:0-63599 GCA_030737875.1 Allium sativum | reverse complement strand
AAATACAACATGAAATTATGAACTGTTCAGAGTCAGTGAGATTTACTCACATTGGTAGTTCATCGTTAAAGAACGATAAACTGTTGTTTGATTTGAATCAAACAGTTTATTTCGCCATAAATTCATATGAGCCCCAATCCACTCCCAGTCAGTTCTATTGTGTAGCTCTCGTCCATACGGTCCCAACGCAACTGACGGTTCTCGATTTCAATTCCGTATAAGCTAGATATCGTATGAACAATTTAATACATTTGATTGAAATAAAACTTGGATTTTAAATTTTCAAATGGGCCTTAACTCTCAAACCTTGGCCCAAGCCCACTAATAACCTTCTTCCCAAACGAGATAATAAGGCCGCTCCTCCTGTAAATCTTACATAGCCATTTCCCAAATCTTACACCCATCGTTCTTCCTCCTTGAACCACCGAAAGCTCCCAAACCACCACCATTGTTCATCTCTTTCCGACCACTTCCTCCCCATCCCCTAACTGAAGAACTCGCAGTCCATATCCTCGACGCGTCGAGTAGGAAAACGCCCTGCTACCGCAAATCGATCGACACAAACCTTCACTCCTCCTACCCAAATTACCACAGCAACTACCATTTTCCGTCCTCATTCCAAAAACACACTCGAATCGACCTATAACTTCTTAATTTGCTAAAAAAAACCAACCCTAGACCTACGGTGGTAAACGTCCAACTCCAGAAACAACATCGAGCAGCCCAAAACCGATAGCGACGTGAAGAGAAACACTTGTCGATTTCAACTATACCTACAACATGATTTATGGGAATTTATTTCAATAGTTTTTTATTTATGAATCACTCTTTTTGTTGAGAAAAGAAAACTGACGGCGCATTTGTTGACCAACGAAATGAAATTAGGTTTAGGAATTTTAGTTAATGGTTATTTATAGGAAAATAAATATCTAGATATTTTATAAAAGGAATATTCCCGGTATATTCTCATTTATATATTCATTTTGCTTTCTAAAAATTCTCGTGATTACATATGATCCCCAAAAATCACAAAACTGGACATGTAGCTAGAGTTCGACATTACAGTCCCAACGAAACTGGTTTCGTCGAATTCCGATTTCGTTTGCAAAAGTGGCTATTTTTAAAGCTCTGAATAACCCATTTAAATATATAAATATATTTAAATATAATTAAATTTTAATATTTAAAAATAAATATTATCGTATATATTCACCATGGAATACCATACAGCTCTACTGGGATTTATAACTCGATATTTCAAATCCCGATTAAATCGATATTCGATTTAAAATGAAATTCCTTTTTAAAATATAAATAATTCCTTTATAAATTATAAAGGAATTCCACAGCGACTTTTCTAAAATTTGATTTAGACATAAATCAAAATCTACCCGACGAAATCCCGATTTTTCTCTTCCACTAGAAAGATATACTCCATCGGCTCCAACGTTTCTTGTTTCACAGAAATCCGATTTAAAACCAACCTTGTACATCCGGTTAAAGTTCGAATCACCAATTTACGAATTGCTGCACCATTTCGAGCTCGATTTTAATTATATTATAATTTATTCATTCAACTGTTGTTCATATAATATATTCGTCATTCTAATTAAATTCTAAACCGAGTTAAATATCACAGATGATCCAGTTCACACCATATCGCCATTTCAGCCAATTCTGATTATTTCAGAATTAAATATATTATTTAATTTATTATTTTAATTAAATATTCACCATTATTTAATTCCACGACCATTAAATCCTTTAATTCACTATTTAAATAATTAAATAAATTAATTATTATACTGCTGAAGATGCGGGTCATTACAAATGGTGTGAAGATGATGTTGATGTTTAGCTAGGTGTTGGCTATATTTTTTAATATAAATCAAATCTTTTAACTTCAGTAACTTTTGTATATAAGCTTGGTTTGACGC
Source organism: Allium sativum (assembly GCA_030737875.1). Lineage (NCBI taxonomy): Eukaryota > Viridiplantae > Streptophyta > Magnoliopsida > Asparagales > Amaryllidaceae > Allium > Allium sativum. Next base: position 61,662 of record JASFAX010000420.1, on the reverse strand, counting down.
GTAATTTCTTCTGTTGAACTCGTATCAAAATTCTAAATAACATAGAACTGGTTGGACCTAAAATTAAAGGCGAGTGTTTAACACCACTCATAAATTACTAAAAATACCATTGTAAGTTAAACCGGGTCATGATATGTCATATTTTATTTGATTATTGTTAGAGGATTTGAATTGACACTAAAATTGGATATAATTGTTAATAAACACCCGATTATGTGATAATTGATATTGATATGATATAGTATTTTGATTGGCTGTTTAAAATTTTAAGAATGCATTGAAATTAAATTCAAATGATTGAATTTAAATTGACAGTAATTAGACATTTAATTTTTCATTAAAATTGTATTGTCATTTGAAAACACTGACGTTTAATTACTAGTGACTGTTATGGTATATTAGTCGATTTGGATGTCATTAGCATGTGTATGCTTATTGGTTGATATGATGGTTGATTGGGTGTTTATATTTCTATTGATTATTGACTATGATGTATTCCGGTTACCAACTTATATATCATTGAAATTGTATAAATTGTTATATGTGTTAGTACCATGGATAATTGTTTCAACGACTACAACCTTAGGGAATAACATAAAATATAAATACTAATGTTTATCTAGATATATGTTGTATATAATGCATGATATTGATAGGTATTGATAATGAAGACTGCACAATATCAAATGAAGATTTAGGATGATTGTGCTAACATAGAGATTCATGGGTTACAAAATGAAGATTCATAAGTATCAAAGATTTCAAGATGTTTTAGATAAATTTAGAGTTTAAGAATATATGTTAAAATTTTGATAGCACATGATCACTTTTTCAAAGTAAGTTTTAAAATGATAATAAGCCTTACTTTCAAAATGGTATTTTTCAAAAAAAAAAAAATGGTTTCTAACATTTTCTATTTTCTATTTATACTATAGTTTTATAATTTTTATATGCTTATGATTTGGTGATTTCATCATACTTCATTTTTAATGGTTTTATAAATATTATGTATATTATATTTAATATTGATGTTAAATATTTTTTAAAATTGTATTAAGTTCTATTATGGTGAAAATATGTAAAACTATGTTCTAATGATTTTACAAAGTTTCAAATTATTCTATAAAGCAAGTTATTTTGAAAATAATTTAAAACAAAACAAATTTTGAAAATACACTAAGATATGTTGACTAACCATGTTAAATCTACATACATGCTAGCCAGTATTTTCAAAAATTAATTTTTCAAAAGAAGTGTATTTGTCGAAACCATTTGTGAGTATATGTGACTATTATTCTTGTATAAATACCAGACTTTCTAAATGAATTTTATAACCAGCTTCTTCATTTCATCTCTCCACATTATCTTCTCACATTTTCTAAAAAAAACATAACCATAGTCCGCTATAATTCCATCAAGATCAAATACGTCCAACTCTGATTTGATTCTCTATTATTCTCTCATCTATCTCTCAAGATTAACGTGCAATTCAAAGTTATAAGAGAAATCATAATTAAAGGTCTGAGTTCGTAAACTCTTTCGTATCAAAAAACCATTGCTGAAAAAGAGTATGATTATGGTCCATAAATCAACTTGGTGTGGTTGAGCTTGAAAACCAATTGGGTGTGCTTAGCATTCCTAGAAACCTACGCGCTCTACCTAGAGGTTAGAAAATCTAAAGGGTGCACTTTGTAGCCTTAAAATTGAGATTGTACTTGCATTTGCTGATTGAAAAGAAATCCATAAAGGATTTGTGCATGATAGAGTTGATCAGCATAGAAATATATTAATTTATGCGCCTATATTTTATCTTTTTGTATATAAGTAATTATTACGTTGGGTCTTATTTTGTTGTTTTTATAGATATGTTGTCCAGACCTCATTCAGCCTTAAAATTGAAGAATAGATGCCATTTACATGAAAAATTGCATAAGAGCTTTCATTGGAGGCTAGACGTGTTCACATTGGTCACATTAGAAGAAGATTGGTAGAAAAGATCTCTAAAGATGTCATTGGAGGCTGTTTGTGTTCACATTAGTCACTTTGGAAGGAGATTGGTGGAAAATATCTTTTGAGATAGGCTATTGGACTACAATCTTTGATGAGAAGGCCCATTAGAGGATTAGGGTTTCCAATTCACCTATAAAAGCACATGTATACCCATTGTAAACAATTATCTCATTTTCTATCTTCTTCTCCATTAATAAAGTTCTTCTTCGTTTTGTTTTCTGCAATTTTCTATTTCTTAGCAACTAGTGCCATCTACACAATTAGATTTGGTGGATTACTAGTTGTATTTTACATTTATTTTCATTGGTGATTAATCGTTTGATTAGTTTCAACAATAATTCTAATTTTATTTCTGTTTTATTTCTATTCTACACTTTTATTTTCTGCATTTTTATTCTTGTTTTGTAATTTACTTTCATTAGTGATTAATCGCTTGATTAGTTTCTGCGATAATCCTAATTATTGCAATTTCAATTGTTCTATTTTCAACCAAATCTCAAAAGTCGTCTAACTCACCCATGAAATTCTATAAATAATAATTTTTAATTTGCCTCCCTGTGATTCGACCTGCATATTACACGACCTGTGCGCTTGCAGAATTTATTTTAAAATTTCGTTCTTTTCTAGTTCATAGAAAAGCGTCGAACAAGTTTTTGGCGCCGTTGTCGGGGAGGCAATTATTAAATTTTATTATTTATTTAATTTCTGATTCGTATTTATTTTTCCCTTTTGTTATTTTTGTATATATAGAAAAAATTCTTAATTTGTTGGTTTGGTATTAGTCATTGATACCATAATCATATAAACAAGATAAAAAAAACTTGCCATTCTTTTATTTAATTTCTTTCCTTTTCACTCCCTCCTCTTTTTAATACATTGATTTCTACTTTTTTTTTTCAAAAAAAAAATCTCTTTTGAAATATTTACCTTCTTTGCCTTGTAGTTAATTCTCTGTTTTGATTTCTTCCCACTTTTGCAATTTCCTTATTTCTTTCCTTTTTACAAATAATAATAAAAAAAGCCAAAAAAAGATTTATTGCTTTATTTTTTTTTCTTTTCTTTCTTGTGTTTCTTTTATATTAAGTTCTTTGTATAGCCTCCTACCCATCACCAGCAAATTCTTACCCAGTTCACCGACCATCTACAGCATTAACTGATTATCTTCAGTAATAATAAAAATTCTTGCCAATTTTATTTCAATTTCCTTCTTTCTCTTTCTCCATTTATCTCTTTCTCCTTTCTTAAAATTCATTCCCTTTACATTTTTTTCTCTATGTTTCAACACTTCCAAAAAAGGAAAAAAAAAAATCTTTTAATTCTTTCTCTATTTTCTCATCTGTTTTTCTATTTCAACACATAGATCCTTCTCTATTTCTGTTTCTCTAATCATACAAACAAATCCCCTCTATCACAATTTCATCCTTCACCACAATTCAACCATAACTCCCCTTTACCATCAGTAAACTGCATAAACCTTCTACTGCCTGAACCCCATCCTTTCAAACATCTACTACCATCCTCATCACAAATTACCAACAATCCCATTCTGCGCACCAATCCATACCACTGGCAACCAGTCCACAAAACAATTCAAATCCAAACATCACGCATTCTACCATCCTTCCCCAGTATTCATCATCAGTTCAAACTAATCCCTCTTCAACAACGTTCACCATCCCACAACCTGAACCATCCTCCAACAACCGCCACTGCTACAAAACGCAGTACAAATCACACCGTGACTACTTGTAAACCACACCGTCAACACCACAAATCACCACAAATCACCACCTCGAACAGCTTCAACAACTCCAAGCCACTGCACCGTTTCCAAACGAAACCCTAAATCGAGATTCCAAATCCGATTTCGAAAACCGATGGCCAAATCACCAAACAAGAAAACCCCTCACCAAACAACTCCTTCGCCGATTCCGAACCCTAGACCCAATTCGAAAATAAATAGTGGGGCTCGATTCAAATTTTTTTTTTTGGTTGAGTTCAATATTTTTTTCTTATTGAAAAAGGGGCATACTTTATTTTGCTAAAGTGAATTGGGTATTGTTTTTACGTGTGAATATTTGAGGCGTGAGATTTTCTTCTTGGAACTTCCGATTTTGGGAAAGAAAATAGGGGGGCACGATTGGTTTTATAAAAGAAAAAAAAACAATAGAAGTGCGAGATATTAGGTGTGAGCAATTTGGGGAGGTGTTGTTGCATTTGAATTCTGAGTGTGTGCGTGGCATGATTTGTATTAAATATTGATTTCAACGCTTGAGTGGGTGCCCGTTGTTTAGAGTTTGTACCCAATTTTGTTTCTTTAGCCTAGTGTCTTTTTCTTTTTCTTTTTTTCAGCTTATCCTTTTTATTTTTATTTTTTAGCTAAGTTTTTAGTTTGTTCGAGTTTATAGTTTTTTTCTTCCTCTTCTACAAAAAAATAGGAACTAGATTGAAGTGAAGGAATACAGTCAAACAACATAGCAGACGAGCAGGAAATTCAAGCGTCAACCGATTTCAAATTGCAAACGGTGGAGTTTGAAGTGCAAACAGTACTCAAATTTTCTGGACGGACTGCCATACCCCACTGTAATATTTTCTGAACTCTACAGGTGCTCTGCTACAAAGAAAAATAATATAGAAATTGCTTGTAAAAATCTTCTATAGGGGCAGCGACTTGCTTGTACAATTTTTAATTCCTACAATTACTATTGTCTGATTGTTGTGTGGCCATAATTTCTGTTTGTGGGGAACAAATTTCCATAACTAAAATCATCACTCTCATTGTTTTTTAATTATAAAGCTTGATTTGATTTGCAAAATAATATAATTGAAAAGTGGTGTTTTGTAAAGTCGACTGTCTCGTATAATTGGATCGCGAATATATAGTAGTTCAATTTATTGAACTATTAGCTAAAGAGGTTGCATACTACCCGTAAAACATTAGTCATATCCCTTAGTATTCATACTATACGTGAAAGGCCATAAGACCCTCTTCACCCTTCCAATTGAGTCAGTTAATTAATAGAGCACAACTCAGTCTTTTATACTATTTTGAACTGAGAATAATTTCTATCTTGCCCTGACTTCTTTAAAATGTTTGATTCAAAAAAATCATTGCGAGAAATGTGGGATAAAAATCGGAGTAGACGTCCTCTTGAAGAGTATGAGTATGAATTACAACCCATGAAGCAAGATTTTCCAAAATTTCGTCGGCCCAATATCGACAATTTCCAAAATTTTCCAAATGACCAACATTTTCAAAGTCATAGAAATGATCGAAATTACGATTTCAATTCAAACTTCAGTAATTTCAATTATGGGCCACATCCTCATCAAAATAGCTTTGAATCCCAATATAGCTTTGATCAACATCAATATGCGGTTGTAAACCAAAATTCTCAAAATTACAGCCCATATCAACATCTTGAAATAACCTAAATTGCAATTTTCCATCGAATTTCAACAATTTTAGTTACGAACATAATTTTTATAATCAAAATGATTTCCAGTAACATTTTTCTGAAAATTCAAACAACCACCTCATTGGAAATAATATTGATCATGAAATTGATGTGGACTATAATTTTGAGAATCAAGAAATCCAAAACAAGAGCTCTTAAATCAACGATTCTGAAGAATGTCATTTTGATGAGAGGGAAGAAAGGATAAATAAAAAGATGGATGAACTTCTTTGTTTAATGGAATCTTTGAAAGAACAACGAGAGTAACAAAATCAAATTCAAACAAGCGATGAATCGGAAAATAATCCATTCTTTACTAACAGTGAAAATTTCCAGTTAACAACTTTGGAAATTGAGAATACCTATCTAAATAATGTTGTTCAAAATTCAACAAATGATTTGGACTTCGATTCTTTTCAAGAAAAGGATTTAAGCTCAGAATTTGATCTCTCTCTTTCAAGATGTGAGAAACTTGAAATTTTTGAATTTGAACAAAATGAAAATGTTGAATTTTTTGAAAACTCAGAATTGAAAAAAGATTTTAATGAACATGAATTTTTTGGATTGTATGAGGATGAGCTGCCAAATGAGGATGAAATTGAATCAAGCCGCCAATCCAAGTTTGAAATTTTCGATTTTGAGGTTTCAAACGAGCTTGATTTTGTCAGTGTCGAAAATACGTTGTCAATTGAGAAATGTGATCACATAGTCTTGAACAAAACTCAGAATTTAAATTTCACGATTGCGACTGAGTTTATATACGATCACAAATTTTTGATCAATTACACTGATAAATTTATTGGGCACATGAATTATTTTTGGAATGTTAGCTTGATTGAAAAACTTCATGTTCGGATGACCCTGGACTTTTATTTACTGGACTATAAATCTAGGTATAAAGATGAGATGGTTTTCAAAAACCTTTCTTATTAGAAAACATGCCTAGACATAGTGGGAACGGGACTCATCGGGCTAGAACCAAATGTAGGGGAAAAAGATGGTGGCATTCTTTGCATCGCACGCATCGTAAACACATATATCATTGTACATATAATTCATTCTTACATATAGCTAGACTGCATTTCATTCTTCAAATAATTTTGCATCTCATTCACCTTTGGGTACGATCTTTCAAATTTAGGAAACGTTTACAGTGTGGACACTGTTTATTTCTAGTGTGGGGGGAGTCTGCATTACATCCTTTTATTTTTCTTTAATTTTTTTTCTTTCATTTCATATAGGACCATCATGCATTTTAGATCATAGTAACATGTCAATTTTTTTTTCCTCGAAAATACAACACATTTTAGATTGATACAACAAAATAAGTTAAGGACTGTTAATTAGTTGATAGTATTTTTTTCTCTCAGCTAAGTTTGAAACACCCCACCTCCGTTAAGGTCACTCACGAAGGCAATGCCTTAAGTTTGGTGGAGGGTTATAGGTACAAGACATATAAGTATAAGCAGCAGAATTCAAATCATTTATTGAATACATGGTTCAATACAAAAGCATTACATCAAATTTCCTCAAAATAACTTCAAAACATTACACCATAATTTCTAACTTGATTATTAAATAAAGAAGCATAAAACATAGATAAAACTGCATAAATCCCCAAGTGTCATATCCAAAATCCATAGCTAATGAAAGAGAGTCCCAATCATACTTCTACTTTCTTGAAGCTTTTAAAGAGTCTGATTAAGTTGGTGTATTCCCTCCCTATGGACCTGGGGGGGGGGGGGGGGGACGGAAGAAAAGAAGACGAAAGAAAACGGGTCAGACAATAAGTCTGGTAAGTTCAGTGATTACTAGTATTTAAACAAGGAAAGGGATCATGACAGTAATAACGAAATATAGGACAATACCCTAATATAAGATAAGTTGAACATGTAATCGCACCCATTACTAAAGTCTCTACACCTACTAACCACTGGTTCAACCAGCCCCACGTGTTTATACCGAACGATCCCCTTAATGATCGACTCCTACTCGAATCCATTCATGTCCTGTGTCATTCGGCCCCGCTTGACTGTAGCTACCTGTGCTGGTCCCACCATGGGGTGTATCAGTACCTCTGGTGGCAACCCGACACGATTCAAGATGCACAGTGTACACTACTGATGCCCAATGCATGATTTTCCACTCCGGAGTACGTGCACGCCCATACTCCGTCGGTACCTACACTGGCCCACCAACCGCCGACGTTTTGACCGCTTATAATTCATCCCAGTAATCGTGCCCCACCCTGCCTAGTTCCAGGGTACCATGATACATCTATGTGGGTTACTACTGAAATGGGTCCCCGTTACTAGGGTTTTCTAATCAACATGTTTATTTGGTTAAGTATTCAAGTTTACTAACCCCACCCATTCGTTTAGTTAACATGTTGAATCGGTTAAGCGTTTTCCTAATTTACTTAACCCTACCAATACTAACTTAGCTTTAATTTATTAAAGCACCACTCACATTAGACAGATCTTGTTGTGGTCATTTGATCTGCCGGTCGGTTCCGGGCAGATTTACACCACAACTTAGTCTAACGTCGGGTTCTTTTTGGGCCTGATGCACTAACCACCCACATTAGACATGTCTTATTGTGGTCATGGGATATGCCGGTCGGTTCCCGGCAGATTTACTCCACAACTCAGTCTAACCTTGGGTTAGGCATATTCGTCTTTTCTAAATTCACATTTATATATATATATATATATATATATATCTAATTTCTTTATGTAGATTAAATTTGGTTTAATCATGCCATAATTATCCTTTAATTTGGCTCACCATAAATGGTATATCAAATATACCATTTAATGAACAAATCTATGCCATGAATTTTCATGTTTTTCCATCGTTATCCCCGTAGAATGTACGTATGAATTACATAAAATGTTGGGCTAGCAAATTAGCCCAAACCCATAAACAAAAAAGGGGTAATAAACAAGGAACATGAAATAAACATAAAATAGCATACATTTAACTTACCACATGTAACTTGGCATAGATGTATCATTGTCTTAACTAAACAGGTAAAGGTGAACTTGTGACTAAGTTGGTTCTAATTTTCATGTAAACTTGATATGGGTCTAACATGGAGGTCTTACATATAAACAAAACTTTAAACCACAATTTAGCATACTAACTTATGTATGTCAAAACATAAGAAAGCCACTATGAACATATTTAAATCACAACTTAGCATGATAACTTATGTGTTAAAACATAAGAGGATTACCATAAACATGTTTAAATCACACTAAGCATGATAACTTATGTTAAAACATAAGAGGATTACAAATCAAATCTTGCAACATAAATGGATTCAACTTGACGTAGTTCTAAATATTCATGAATGTCGATCTAACATGTAAGCATGTGATTTAGATCATAGACTTGCAAATAACCACCAAATTACAACATGACATGTTTCACCATTTTGTTGGCATAATAAGTTCTTTACCCAATCGCAATAGATTCTAATAACATACAATATAGTATGTTTTCCACCACAAACATGTAGGCATGATTAATCGCAACAGTAATTTAAGATACATTAGAATCAAACTTCATTATCTCATACATCAGCATCATTCCATATTCGAGTTACAACATGCCATGATTTCATTGAAGAAGAAGAGAACGTTTAAATCTGTGTAATAACCAACTTACAAACTAAAAGGAATTCTTGCGTTCTGAAATCTGAATTCTATAATTGGAGATGCGCGCCTTTGATGAAGATCATTGAATTAGACTCGTTTTAATTTGATTTTAGATGTAAGCTTTTAACTCGTCTTTAAATTGGAAAAAGGTGACGGCTACTCCAAGTTCTCTACTGACGGCATTTCAGTTCTAGGATTATTTTTTTGTGTGTTTTTAGGTTGAGCATTGAGTTGTTTATATAGAATTTCAGTTTAATTATAGCCGTCAGATGAACCTAGGGTTAATCACAGCCACTCAGACCAGATCAGGACCATCCAGAAACCCTAGTGACTCAGCAGCAAGTCAACAGTTGTTCAAAATTCAGATCTGGCCTGGGGCCAGGTCGAACCCCAGGTCGACCTCTATGGGGGGAGGTCGACACTAGGGTCGACCCCCTGGTCGACCTACCTGGGGGGGGGGGGGGGATTTTCCCACCCAGCCCGCTCCTGACTTCTGTTTGAATTTGAATTCGTTTTTCGAGCTGTTTGAATTTATTTTGAATTTCTGAAACTTCTGGAGGCCATAACTTCTTCATACGAAGTCCAATTTACGCAAACTCGGACTCTATCTCAACCAGAATTCCGAGACAAACACAATGGTGTAACCCTTTTCCCTTAATTCCCACATTTTAAATTAAGTATTCTAAGATTCTTTATTATAACTTTAATAGAAAATACGGGGTGTTACATGTCCCCTCCTTTTAGGATTTCCTCCCCGAAATCCCCTAGTCGACAAACACTTATATCCTACCATCCAAACACCCATCTATTCAACCATCAAACACATGCGTCCATTGTCCTTAAAAGATTTCTATTGCTTCATGATCATATGCATTATGTGTGTATATGTCCTTATCTAATGCAAAATCAGGCGGTCTACTGATTCAGTCGACCTCCTTAATGCAAATTATGTCAGTGCCATGAGTCCATTATGTATGCAATTTTTTTTCTACTCAAAATTTCCTACATGAGTGCACAACTATTCATACAAATGCAACGTCCATATGCTAGCACATCAAGTTTCAATCCATATACAAATACATATATGCATATGCGATATGAAAGTGACTGAGCCGATCTAATACCTAATGTGTGTGTATATGCATCCACGAGCAACCACTAGCAACCACTTGCAATCAGTTGCAACCATCAACCATAACATGTTTCAATTACATGTTTACATCCAAAAAGGGTTTTACTTAAGGAGATACACCTAAAAATATAGATACGAGCAAAAACTTAAGAAAAGAGAGATCAAAGATGTACCCTCAAAAAGAAAAGGGTAGGTTGCCTGTATTCTGTCCTCAGTTTCCTAAGTCGGGTCTTCCTCGGTGTCGCTCCATGGAACTTTGACGAGCTTAACTTCACGGTTGCCTAGCTTTTTGACCTCTGTTCCCAAGATACGGGTTGGAACTCTCCTTACAGTTGCTTCTCGTTCAACTTCAACTTCTTCTAGCATACTTGGTTCTACCACTTCCGTAGATTCATGTAAGCATTTCCGCAGGTGAAAGACATGAAAGACATTATGAACCCCGGCCAACCTTTCGGGGAGTTGTACCCTATAAGCCATCTTCCTAATCTTCTCGATGATAGGGAACGACCCTACAAATCTTGGTGCTAACTTCCCTGCGGATCCAAAGCGAATGACGTTCCTCAAAGGAGATACTTTAAGGAACACCTTGTCTCCAACTTCAAATTCAAGGTTGGTTCTTCTTTTGTCTGCGTAGGACTTCTGTCTGTCTTGGGCAGTCTTCATTCTTCTTCGTATTAAGTCTACTTTCTCTGAAGTTTCCCTAATCATGTCAGTTCCAAGTATGAGCTTGTCTGTAGACTCCCACCAGCAAGTTGGTCACCTGCACGGTCTTCCATATAGAGCTTCGAAAGGTGCCATGCCTATGGTGGCTTGGTAGCTATTTTTGTAAGCGAATTCCACCAAAGGTAGATGATCCTCCCATGTACCTCCGAAGTCAAAAATGCATAGTCTCAAGAGGTCTTCTAATACTCTGTTGACTCTTTCTGTCTGGCCATCGGTTTGAGGGTGATAGGCCATGCTTAAGCATAACTGTGTGCCTACAACCTCTTGTAAACTCTTCCAAAACTCGCTCGTGAAGATAGGATCTCGATCACTCACTATGCTGGAGGGTATCCCATGGAGTCAAACTATCTCTTTGAGATATATGGATGCTAGAGATGAGGCAGTCCTTCTACTGTTGATGGGTATAAAGTGGGCGCTTTTTGTGAGCCAGTCCACTATTACCCAAATGCTGGTATTGCCCCTACTTCACCTAGGCAACCCATCTATAAAGTCCATCGAGATGCTATCCCATTTCCACTGTGGGACTTCTAGAGGATGGAGCAGACCACTAGGCTTCTTCTGCTCCGCCTTGACTTGTTGGCATATTAAACACTTAGAAACAAATTCAGCTACATCTTGCTTCATGCCATTCCAAAAGAAAACTCTTTTGATGTATTTATACATTTTATCTCCGCCTGGGTGTATAGTCAGTTTGGAATGGTGTGCCTCTTCTAGAACCGCCTTTACCAAGCCCCTTGCTTGTGAGACACATAGTCTTCCATCTCGTCTCAACCAGCCCTTGGAATCAATGGAGTATCTAATGAGGTGACTAGAAGTCTCACCCCCAATTTACTTGTCCATCACTTCGGCTAGCTGATGGTCTTCTCTTCGCGCGGCTCCGATTGAGTCTAATAGAGTTGGTCGCACTTCTAACGTTGCTAGCAAGCCAGGTACAAAGTCAGTGGAGGGTCTGAAGTTAAAGCTTGCTATGAACTCCAAGCTTTGCCTTTCCATAAAGAGAGGGCTTAAGGCCAGTTTCTTTCTACTCAAGGCGTCTGCTACTACATTGCCCTTGCCAGGAGTGTAGGAAATATCAAAATCATACGAGGCAAGAAACTCCATCCATCTTTGTTGCCTCAAGTTGAGATCTTTCTGCGAGAATAAGTATTTCAACGATTTATAGTCAGTATACAGTTCAAATTTCTCACCTAGGAGATAATGGCGCCAAGACTTAAGCGCAAAAACGATGGCCGCCAAATCTAGGTCGTGGGTTGGGTAGTTTTTCTCATGTACTTTCAACTGTCTTCCACCATAAGCCACTACCTTCCCTTCTTGCATCAGAATAGGGCCTAGTCCCATTCTGCATGCATCTGTGTATACTGTAAACATCTTGCTTCCATCAGGCAATGTCAGAACTAGGGCTGTTGTTAGAGCCCTTTTCAAACGTTGGAAAGCAATATCGCAATCCAAATCCCAATTGAAAGCTAGGTTCTTCTTTGTCAATCTTGTTAGTGGAGCTGAGATTTTTGCAAAATCCTTGATGAACTTTCGATAAAAGCCTACTAGCCCGAGAAAGCTTCGGACTTCGGTTGCGTTTTGAGGAACCTTCCAATCTTGCACAACAACCACTTTTGCGGGGTCCACAGCTATCCCCTCTTTGGACACAACATGTCCAAGGAACCTAACTTCTTCTCTTCAGAAATGGCATTTGGAGAATTTCGCCTTCAACTGATGTGCACAGAGAGTATCCATGACTTCCTTTAGATGCTAAGCATGCTCTTCCTCATTCTTTGAGAAAATCAAAATATCGTCTACGAAGACCACCACAAACTTGTTGAGGAACTCGCGGAACACCCTGCTCATTAAATCAACGAAGTAAGCGGGTGCGTTTGTCAAGCCGAAGGGCATGACCAACCACTCAAAGAAACCATCGGGAGTTCTGAACGTGGTCTTATCAATGCTGTCTTCAGCCACCCTTAGCTGATGAAACCCGATCGCCAAATCTAATTGGGAGAAAACCGATGCACCTACAAGCTGATCGAACAAATCATCTATTCTCGGGAGTGGGTGCCTATTCTTCTTGGTCAGCTTGTTTAGCTCCCTATAATCAACGCACAGGCGAAGTGAACCATCAGCTTTGGTCGCGAACACTACCGGAGCACCCCATTCAGAAATACTCCGTCTTATGAACCCCTTTTCAAGCAGCTCTTTGATTTGCTTGCTGAGCTCCTTTCTCTCCCTTGGGGTCATGTGCCTAACGGGTAAAACAACAGGCTTTGCATTATCAACGAGGTATATGGGGAAGTCTATCTACTGCTTTGGAGGTATGCCCTTTACCTCTTCAAACACATCAGAATATTCACGGACTACCTTTACAGACTGCAAGTTCTCAACGGACGCATCAAGAGATTCTAGATAACTAAGCATAATGGAGTTCATGGGATTACAAGAAATTTTGAGAGTGTTACCAAGGCGAGTCATGAATCTAACCACTCTCTTTTCACAATCGAGGACGACACTGTTACTGGATAGCCAGTCCATGCCTAGAAACAACCCATAGCCCATGAAGCCCAAAACAAAGGCATTACATCTAAACTCAATGCTTAGAATAGATATTTTCAAATCCAAACAAACCATTGACAAATAGGCTGAGCCCCCAATTGGATTTGAAACAACCAAGGGATCCTCTACTATACTGGTGTCTAGGTGCAGAGATTCCACTAAAGCAGTAGATATAAAAGAGTGCGATGCGCCAGAATCAAATAGTGTACGAACAGGATGATCAAAAAGGTAGACTAAACTTTCGACAGAAATATTTCTACCTCGTTCTTGCGGAGGTGCCGTGAGAGCGTGAACTTGTCCTCCAGAAGAAGGTCCGGCTCCCTGCCCTTGCTTCCTTGGGCAGGCCCTAGCCATGTGTCCTGTCTCACCACAGTGGAAACAGCCACCCATCTTCCTTTTCTTCTTCTTGCAGTCTTTGATCAGATGCCCGGGAATGCCACAGAAATTACACTTTCTCTTTTCACGGGGTTTGTTGTTCTTCCTGCCTTTCTTTGAATCAGCCTTCTTACTCTGCGACCCTTCCCCCTTCTTATCTTGAGGTACTTCCGCTTTTGCCTCATTCTTGCCCTTGTCTTCCTCATGTAAGAGTGCCATGTCCACTAACCTCTCTAAGTAGCCCCCATAGGTATATGGGTCATAGCCAAGCTGTGAAGTGGCTCATTCGATCCCTTGACAAAATGGAGAGCTTGCTTATGAGGAGTATTCACTAAGTCCAATCCAAATCGGGCCAACTGATTGAATTGATTGACGTACTCCTTGACCGTCATACTTCCTTGCTTAAGAGATAAGAACTTTTCCAGCTGTAAACTTCGTTCAGCTTGTGAGAGGAATTTCATCTCAAACCTTATCCTGAAATCCATCCACATGTCAACTGGTCTTTCAGTGTTAGTGACTTCCCACCAATAGGAAGCTTCGTCTTTGAGTAACCATATAGCTAACTGTATCTTCTTCCTATCGTCCACCTCGAAGATGTTTCTTTGAGCCAGTTCCTAGCTTCTACGAATGATTCAGTTCCCTTGAAATCCTTTCCACCCATGGCCCTAAAGTCCCTGCAAATCTTTGAGAAAGCATTTGCATGAGGAGGAGGAGGAGGAGGAGGAGGAGCTGCTGCTGCTGGAGGAGGAGGAATATCTGCTGGGCCTGCGTCGTTGGCCCTAGCCTTTAAGTACCTCCTGAACCAGCCAGGTATCGGTACACCCTCTAGAAGGTTAAGATTCCCAGACATGCTGAAACGAAAAAGAAAAGATTCAAAACAAAGGATAGAATGATAGGGCATATGGCTTTGGGGGATTATGCCTTTAAAATAAAATAACACTTTTTCTTGAAAAATGCTTCTTTATGTTTCTTTTTTGAAAAACAGTTTTTCAAAAATTCTTATCTGATATGGTAAACCTTTGGCTCTAATACAAAGTGAAACACCCTACCTCCGTTAAGGTCACTCACGAAGGGAATGCCTTAAGTTTGGTGGAGGGTTATAGGTACAAGACAGATAAGTATAAGCAGCGGAATTCAAATCATTTATTGAATACGTGGTTCAATACAAAAGCATTACATCAAATTTCCTCAAAATAACTTCCAAACATTACACCATAATTTCTATCTTGATTATTAAATAAAGAAGAATAAAACATAGATAAAACTGCATAAATCCCCAAGTGTCGTATCCAAAAGCCATAGCTAATGAAAGAGAGTCCCAATCATACATCTACTTTCTTGAAGCTTGCAAAGAGTCCGATTAAGCTGGAGTATTCCCTCCCTATGGACCTGTAAGGGGGGGGGGGAACGGAAGAAAAGAAGAAGAAAGAAAAGGGGTCAGACAATAAGTCTGGTAAGTTCAGTGATTACTAGTATTTAAACAAGGAAAGGGATTATGACAGTAATAACGGAATATAGGACAATACCCTAATATAAGATAAGTTGAACATGTGATTGCACCCATTACTAAAGTCTCTGCACCTACTAACCATTGGTTCAACCAGCCCCATGTGTTTATACCGAATGATCCCCTTAATGATCGGCTCCTACTCGCATGCATTCATGTCTTGTGTCATTCGGCCCCGCTTGACTGTAGCTACCTGTGCTAGTCCCACCATGGGGTGTATCAGTCCCTCTGGTGGCAACCCGACACGATTCAAGATGCACAGTGTACACTACTAATGCCCAGTGCCTGATTTTTCCACTCTAGGGTACGTGCACGCCCATACTCCGTCGGAACCTACACTGGCCCACCAACCGCCGACATTTTGACCGCTTATAATTCAGCCCAGTAATCGTGCCCCACCCTGCCTAGTTACAGGGTACCATGATACATCTATGTGGGTTACTGCTGAAATGGGTCCCCGTTACTAGGGTTTTCTAATCAACATGTTTATTTGGTTAAGTATTCCAGTTTACCTAACCCCACCTATTCGTTTAATTAACATGTTGAATCGGTTAAGTGTTTTCCTAATTTACTTAACCCTACCAATCCTGACTTAGCTTTAATTTATTAAAGCACCAACCACTCACATTAGACAGGTCTTGTTGTGGTCACTGGATGTGCCGGTCGGTTCTGGGCAGATTTACACCACAACTCAATTTAACCTCGGGTTCTTTTTGGGTCTGATGCACTAACCACCCACATTAGACATGTCTTGTTGTGGTCACTGGATATGCCGGTCGGTTCTAGGCAGATTTACACCATAACTCAGTCTAACCTCGAGTTAGGCATATTCGTCTTTTCTAAATTCATATATATATATATATATATATATATCTAATTTCTTTATGTAGATTAAATTTGGTTTAATCATGCCATAATTATCCTTTGATTTTGCTCACCATAAATGGTATATCATATATACCATTTAATGAACAAATCTATGCCATGAATTTTCATGTTTTATCATCGTTATCCCCATAGAACGTACGTATGAATTACATAAAATGTTGGGCTAGCAAATTAGACCAAACCCATAAACAAAAAAGGGGTAATAAACAAGGAACATGAAATAAACATAAAATAGCATACATTTTACTTATCGCATGTAACTTGGCATAGATGTATCATTGTCTTAACTAAACAGGTAAAGGTGAACTTGTGACTAAGTTGGTTCTAATTTTCATGTAAACTTGATATGGGTCTAACATGGAGGTCTTACATATAAACAAAACTTTAAACCAAAATTTAGCATACTAACTTATGTATGTAAAAACATAAGAAAGCCACTATGAACATATTTAAATCACAACTTGGCATGATAACTTATGTGTTAAAACATAAGAGGATTACCATAAACATGTTTAAATCACACTTAGCATGATAACTTATGTTAAAACATAAGAGGATAACAAATCAAATCTTGCAACATAAATGGATTCAACTTGATGTAGTTCTAAATATTCATAAATGTCGATCTAACATGTAAGCATGTGATTTAGATCATAGACTTGCAAATAACCACCAAATTACAACACGACATGTTTCACCATTTTGTTGGCATAATAAGTTCTTTACCCAATCGCAATAGATTCCAATAACATACAATAAAGTATGTTTTCCACTACAAACATGTAGGCATGATTAATCGCCACAGTAATTTAAGATACATTAGAATCAAACTTCAACATCTCATACATCAACATCATTCCATATTCGAGTTACAATATGCCATGATTTCATTAAAGAAGAAGAGAACGTTTAAATATGCGTAATAACCAACTTACAAACTAAAAGGAATTCTTGCGTTCTGAAATCTGAATTCTGAAATTGGAGATGCGCGCCTTTGATGAAGATCGTTGAATTAGACTCGTTTTAATTTGATTTTAGATGTAAGCTTTTAACTCGTCTTTGAATTGGAAAAAGGTGACGGCTACTCCAAGTTCTCTACTGACGGCATTTCAGTTCTAGGATTATTTTTCTGTGTGTTTTAGGTTGAGCATTGAGTTGTTTATATAGAATTCAGCTTAATTATAGCCATCAGATGAACCTAGGGTTAATCACAGCCACTCAGACCAGATCAGGACCATTCAGAAACCCTAGTGACTCAGCAGTAAGTCATTAGTTGTTCAAAATTTAGATCTGGCCTGGGGCCAGGTCGACCCTAAGGTCGAACCCCAGGTCGACCTCTATGGGGGGAGGTCGACACTAGGGTCGACCCCCTGGTCGACCTGCCTGGGGGGGGGGGGGATTTTCCCACCCAGCCCGCTCCTGACTTCTGTTTGAATTTGAATTCGTTTTTCGAGCTGTTTGAATTTATTTTGAATTTCTGAAACTTCTGGAGGCCATAACTTCTCCATACGAAGTTCAATTTACACAAACTCGGACTCTATCTCAACTAGAATTACGAGACGAACACAATGGCGTAACCCGTTTCCCTTAATTCCCACATTTTAAATTAAGTATTCTAAGATTTTTTATTATAACTTTAATAGAAAATACGGGGTGTTACAAAGATCAAATGTGAAATATAATTAAAAGTTGAATTTTGAGGGATAATAGTGTAACCGGTACATAGGGAGATCCTTAGGTGATGGCCATGAAGTTTATTCTATATTGTAGTCTTTGTTTAAATGAGTGGAGGACTTAAAATACTTATATTGGCTATTCAAATCTTTAAAACTAAGTTGTGTTAAGCTGAATTCGTGTAACTCTCTCTTGTTCTTATATTTTCAATAAAAATAATTACGGTCCAAGGGTATCCAACATTGCTTGTATATCAAGCGTTGGTGTGCAAACCAAGAAGCTCTATCTGACATGTTGTTGACAAAGTCAGCGTCGGAATATCTTGGTCTCATTTTATGAGATTGGACACCTAAGGATTACCGACATGTTGTTGACAAAGTCAGCGCCGGTCTGCACAATCTGCCAAGCTCTATCCCAACTCTCCGTCAGTCCGCAAGGCAGTGTATGGGTGGTATACCTTGGTATTTTAAGTTAGGTGTATGTAATTAATCATAAAATTTAACATTTATAGAGATAGAGAATAAGCGATGGTGCCCAAACATTTCTTGACCTTATTGATTTGACTAGCCATACACAAGGAAATTAGAATACCACTTCACGGATTGTGATAGGCAAACTAATAATTTATTTCATGGCTGCACTATGTTATCGACCGAACCAACTGACGAAACTAGAGTTTAACATTGAAAACTTGATTTATGTTGAAAATTTGTGACAAGTTGAGGTATCTAATATAAAATCAACTAATTAGAAATTGTTAACTTAATTTGTTGTACCACTTTCCTGAAATAAGTCGTGTTTTCATTTTTACTTTCATTTGCATATGTCTGTTTCATTCATGCAGTTACATTAGAACCATAACATACAACATTTGGATTTTGTGGGTAATATCCGCTGAAAACCCTCACGAGACACCACTCGTCCTACTAGGCACACCTAGAGGTTTAACGGCTTGTTGCATACGCTCAATGCAGCCGTGTTTCCTACGAAAGTGTGACCTACCTAGTTTATTTTTTCATTTTTTTGTTTTACTCGAGGACGAGTAAAAGATAAGTGTGGGGGTATTTGATCAACATAGAAATATGTTAATTTATGCACCTATATTTTATCTTTTTGTATATAAGTAATTATTACGTTGGGTATTATTTTGTTGTTTTTATAGATATGTTGTCCAGACCACATTCAGCCTTAAAAGTGAAGAATATATGCCATTTACTTGAAGAATTGCATAAGTGCTTTCATTGAAGGCTAGACGTGTTCACATTGGTCACATTAGAAGAAGATTGGTAGAAAAGATCTCTAAAGATGTCATTGGAGGCTGTTTGTGTTCACATTAGTCACTTTGGAAGGAGATTGGTGGAAAATATCTTTTGAGATATGCTATTGGACCACAATCTTTGATGAGAAGGCCCATTAGAGGATTAGGGTTTCCAATTCACCTATAAAAGCACATGTATACCCATTGTAAACAATTATCTCATTTTCTATCTTCTTCTCCATTAATAAAGTTCTTCTTTTTATTTTCTGCAATTTTCTATTTCTTAGCAACTAGTGCCATCTACACATTTAGATTTGGTAGAGTACTACTTGTATTTTACAGTTATTTTCATTGGTGATTAATCATTTGATTAGTTTCAACGATAATCCTAATTTTATTTCTGTTTTATTTCTATTCTACACTTTTATTTTTTGCATTTTTATTCTTGTTTTGCAATTTACTTTCATTAGTGATTAATCGTTTGATTAGTTTCAACTATAATCCTAATTGTTGCAATTTCAATTATTCTATTTTCAACCAAATCTCAAAAGTCGTATAACTCGCCCACGAAATTCTATAAATAATAATTTTTAATTTGTCTCCTTGTGATTCGACCTGAATATTACACGACCTGTGCGCTTGCAGAATTTATTTTAAAATTTCGTGCTTTTCTACTTCATAGAAAAGCGTCGAACAGAATATAGGCCGACTCCAAACTAGTATAGAAACTCTGATGCATTGTTTCCTTTTTCTTTACTACATTTACCTTTATTTGCATCTTGTTTTTGTGATTGTTAATTACATCAATTTAAGTATAATTCTATTCGAAATTTAAAAGGAGACATATAGTTAAGAACACACTATTCACCCCCTTTACTATTAAAATTAGATTACTTCATATTTTTACATTTGGTATTAGAGCATTGGTTTTTTGGAGTATTCATAGTTTGATCTTTGAAGAGTTTAAAATGGATACTTATCTAATAATGGTAATGTTAATGACATAGTTAGTAATTCATTTGTAGAAGGCCACCACCACTTTTAATGGCAGTTACTACATATATTTGTCATATATAATAAAAAGTTATTTGTAGTCCATAGGATCAAACATTTGGAATATCACATATAATGGGTGCACTGTACTAGAGACAAAATTTGCATAATTGACCAATGATCAAAAAGCAGTTGCATAAAATAACTCTAAGGACTGAATATAATATTTGTTCACTAGATAGAAATGAATCTAATAGAGTGTCTATTTGCAAGTTTGCATTTGAAATTTGGAGAACTTCGCAAATTGCACACGAAGACACAAGTAAAGTTAAACAAACTAAGATTTCTAGTTGACAAATCATTTTCGACTATTTAAATTGAGTTTAAATGAGTTAATATCTAAAATATATAGTAGATTTCAAAATATAATGTGTCCACTTATTGCATTGGATAAAAGTTTTTATAAACATGATAGGGTGATTTTTTTTTACTTCACTTACTCCTGAATGAGATGAAAAGACACCAGCAATTGAAGAAGTTAATGATATTAATACTCTAAAAATTCGAAGAGTTAATTGCAATTTAATGTATTTTGAAGCATAAATGCAGGGAATGAGGAAAACAAAAGGTAATACAGAAGAAACCAGTATCCTTTAATGCAATAACTTACAAATCTGATTTAGAAAGTGGTGATGATGATAATAAAATTCATTTATGTGAAGGAGTTTCAGCAAGTTTCTAAATTATAGAAGGAGAAATAGTTCCAAAAGAGATGGTAACAACGATTCGAAAAATGAAAGTGACATTCAAATTGATGGTAGATGTTTTAACTGTAATGAACCCTAACACTTAAAAGGACACTGTTTATATCCCAATAAACAGAAAATCACACCAAACACTAATTCGTCCAAAAAAGGAAAATAACCTACAGTGCAACATTAGATGATTCAGCTACATCTTCATGCGGTAATGATTCAAATATGGAAATTGACAACATGTGCTTCACAGCAACACATGGTTCAAAAAAGCCAGAACTATATCTAAAATAGACACATCTAATTAATTCTTTCGGTTGCTTTGATTTTTGGTTGCCTTGATTTTTGTTGTTGTCTTGAATTTTTGAATCGAATATTCATTGTTTTTTCAATGATAAAATTAAACTATATTTAATAATATTATTTAATTATTTAATTAACAAACTAATAACATAAAATGTATTTAAAAATTAAAATTTATTATTATCTTATTTTCTGTAAAAATAAATAGGTAACAATAATATAAAAATAATAATTAGGATAATTCAAATTTCTTCCATTAACACATATATGTTGAAATATCATGCCCATGTATATTGACATAGCTGAAGGGTTTTTGAATTTTAAAATTAAAATTCTAAGTTTGAATTTTCCTCCACCTTTTCACCAAACCCTATGCCACTAGAAAACAATCATTGATCAAAGAACATGACATTGACTCTCTATTTATTATATCTCTTAATTCATTTCACCTTTCATTTTAAAATTCAAACTCTCTTCAAACTCTTATCTTCTAGAAACACTTCACCAATGACTTCCTCAAGCACTCCTCCTTTCATCCGACTCTAAAAAACTATTAAAAATCATCTTTTTAATAACCAAGAGGCTATCCAAGCCTACATAAGCTACATGAACTTTGGAAAAGTTTATATGGGAAAGCTTGCAATTTTTAATAATTTTCCAACGTATGTAATCAACTCTGTTTGTTTTGAAAATCGTGCTCGTAGTTCAATTGATGCTCCTCAAAATGGTTTTGTGTGTTATCGTTGTTTAATCGAAATGTATTATGCAAATTGGAAAAGAAAGTGCTATCAAGGGAATAAAGGAAAAGGTTGGAGTAATATTAAATGAATGGAAATTATTTTAGAATGTAAAATTTTGAGTAACATACTTGAATGCAAATCCACCAAAATTGATCTTCTAGCTTTCAAAATAAATGAGCATGATTAAGAAACTTTTCACCACATTTGAAGAAGATGATAACTTTGACTTAAAAATCGAATAACGGATCAAATTATATATTATGTAAAGATGATCTACATATAGATTATGGAAGTAAAAAAAAAACAAAATTTTATGGGAAATTACCTTGGATCTGTTTGGTGCGATTTAGAGGGCAAAATCCTTTTAAGTAAAAGAGAATGTAACAACCTGAAATTTGAATACCTCAACTAGGAATATTTAAATATGCAAATATGGATTATTTATATTTAATAACCAAGTTAGAATGACATTATATGGTAGTAAGAGTATTTTGGGAAATTATTCAAAAATATATTTTCTTAGGGAAAAGACTGATAAAATGACCAAAACCATTTTAGAAATAAAATTTATTTGTAACCATAAGGATCACGAACGATTTTGGATTTATTTCCCCAACTAAAATGTATGTAAATAAGGTCTTGTAACTTATACAAATAATTGTTTTATGGAGCTAAATGAAGATTAATGCGATTTAAATATTTATGATAACTATTCAAATATTTTTTTTAATAATAAGAAATCATTTTAAGCATGTGATATGGTGATAAAATATTGATGGCGACCAAGTTTCATTAAGTAATATACTTAACTTGAAAATATCAGCAAAGTCGATATCAATTTATCGATAAAATCTGAACTTTGTAAATAATTGGTTAATATTATTGAACATGGTTTAATGACTAAATAATCATATTTTAATTATTTAAATATGATTAGAAATCATTTGCAATTTTTGCATACTTATACAATAGTTCAATTGAAAATTGAATGTATGACCAATAAACGGACACTGGTTTCTCAATGGTTTGACAAATAGAATTCATACAACATGGTGTGATACACATATACATGTGTATATGCATATGATAATATATACATATAAGGCTAGTGAAGTATTAAACAAAGTAAGAAGAATAAAGAAAAGGTAAGCATAAGAAAACAAAAGGAGTTTACTTTAATAAAATAATACCCTACTCTTACATGCACTATACCCTTACACATACGGGCACACATCACATCCTTTTACACAAAATGGCAAGAAAAAGGAAGAGGTGGGTTTGTTCGAAAACGAGGGAGCAGGCAAGGGGTTTCACATACTTTTCTCTCTTATTTTGTTCCAAAACGTTTCATGTAAATGCCACATCATCTTCTCAAACTCTTTAGATCAAAACTCTACATTTTTACTCTTCTTAAACCCATTAATGGCTTTTAAAACTCTAAGAAAAGTATTTCTCATTCCTTACTAACTTTCTCAAAGCCATATCAAACAAAATCAAAATTTTCTCAAACTCTTTTGAAACTCTTATATTATCACTAGAAGACTCTACACCAAGTATGAAATCAAGGCAAGAAGTTTTGGAGCACCATTCAAGCTCGGTCGAGCCAAGGAAGAAAAGGGAACAAGTTCGAGTTGCTTTGGAGCGGTCGTAGCGAAGCTATAACAAACTTTAGGAACTCTAGAAATCAACTAAGGTGATAACTAAACGATAAATGATCTTAACTATCCATGTGTTAATGATATGAGTATGTTTGTTACGCTATGTTAAAAGGCATTTTCGTATGTTATGATCGTTATTTATCAAGTTTGAATGATTATGTGCTTGTTGTACGGATTATTTAAAAAGTCACATTAAATACACGTCAATAAGCATAAAGGAAACTACTTTTCTTTGTTGAATGAAATGGTGAAAATGGAACGATTAAACCTCTTAAAAATGTTTTAGAAATGAATAATAAATATTTCTAAGTGTAAGTAGGAAGTTTGGAGAGAATATGAATATTGAGCAAGGTGTGTTATAAAACGGTAACTAGCGTTTTCACTCTTTAAAAAGTGGATCTTTTATATATGAAAAAATATGAATCCAATTCTTTAAAGTAAAAAACTTTGGATTGTCATAATCATAGACTTCTGACGAATCTAAAAAATCAAGATTCGATTGAGTAGATTTTGAAATATGACCAAAATAAGATTTGAAAAACATCGCGGTTTTGCAGTTCAAGCCCCGAAAATGCAATTGTTTTAAATTGATATTTTGATCCCTTAAAATTATGGAGTAAATTTTATAAATCATTTAAAATATTAAAAAGTGATTTAATTTGAATATATGATTTTTTCAATGATAGAGAAGTCTTTTTGATCAATTAAGCCAAAATAACTTTTTTCGATAACCATGAAATTTGAGTTTAAACACAACGGATTTTCTCCAAACCTCTTATGAATGTTTTCAAATGATTAAACACATATTTTAAATATCATTCAAAAAAAATAACTTGTTGAAAATATTTTTAATGATTGAATTCAAACAAAAACTATAATAAGCAATCATTTTAATCTTAACTCTAATAAGCCGACTAGTATACTTGATTTTCCTATTCGACAGGTTCAGTAGGGTGCTTAGCTAAGGAGATTTTCAGATGCAACCCATGCCCTGGCTCACCCGGCATTTATGCTAAAAAAAGTTTATTATTTTAAATATGCTTTATATTTCCAAAAATTATTTTAAAAATTGGTTGAGTAGTATATAATTAATAAAAAATGTTATTTTACTAGAAAAAATCGGAAATTTTTTGTAACCATTAAAATATTATTTTTGTTTTTTAGAAAATTTAATACTTTATTATCTAATTATTTTATATTATTTACTTATGATAGTTTGACTATTTTTTAGTAGGGTTGATCGTTTTTAAAGTGGACCGTCCGCTTTTTATCACAATAAGTAATAAAGATGAAAGTATAGGATTTGGATAGATTTCCTAACAATTGGATTCTAGTTTGAAGTGTTAAAACATGAGAGTATAGAAAAATAAGGATAGGAGCTTGGTGAAAGAACCAAGCCTACTATAAAAAACATCCCAAAGGGGAGGTATCATACCCACAAAGTTGTGAGCAGAAATGTCATTCCTCAAAGAGGATATGCCTTAACCAATAATGGGAGGAGTGGCATGAACAATAAAATCAGTGAACAAAGCGGCAAGATCAACAACATAGTGACATGACTTAGTAGAATATAAGAATGATCTATCCCGTGCAGAATTTTCTTGAATAGCTTAGTTCCATTTTCCCATCAGCCCATCAATGGCAACATAAAATTCTCCATCCATAATCAAGTAGTATAGCATGCGTTGTTCACCTATTTCCTCAATGACAAAATGAATGCATTCCTATGAGGGTTGTATCGATAGTCAAAACGTCTATAGACTCTGGATTTCTCAGTAGAATTCCAAGCAAAAGGACTGGGTGGCACATGGGTTACCAAACACTCAACAGAAACTGGGTTCAAAATAATGTGAGGGGTGGAGTGGGAGCTACAAGGGGAATGAGGAGAGGTTAAGAGATAAGAAGAGGCAACAAAGTAGAATTAGGAACTACCTTGAGACCCAATGACAAGATGGAGGCTTTGACATCGGAACTTTAGACAGTGGAGTAGCCGAGGGAGGAAGCTAGTAAGAGGTGGCTAGATGACTAATGATCGACAAGTAGTACAGATGTCAGTTTCCTAACCATAACAAACCTGGACCTCAACAATAATAACCAGGAAATCTGAACTTCTATAGAAGATGACAGAGCCTTCATCGGGAAACTTCAATAAGGAATTTAGCATAGACTAATTTCCTATAGGTAGTCATACTCTCATCAAAACATTTCAGCTTACCTAATATGGTAGGCAAGCCAACTAAACCAATTAGGGGTTGAAAAACAGAAGGGATACGAGAAAAGTAAGTCTAGACTAAAATGGATAAAATCCGCGCTCTCGCACTCAAGGCTGACGGAGTTTATCTAGTCACTATAAAAGAATTGCCTTCGATGAAAGAATGTTCAGAATGGATAACTTTAAGTCGCTCTTCCTCCAAAGATAACTTGAAGTAGTACATCGAATCTAGAAAGATAACTTGGTGGTACCCTCTAAGCTTCCAAAATGGTGACAATGTTCTCCGTTCAATCTTTTTTCTATTGGATCCAAAAATAATCTAACTATATAACCTAACCAAAATTTCGATCCTGCTTCAATTAGCTCAAAGGTAATATATTGAATAGAATTAATTCATAGTAAATATATATTAATACATTGAAATTATAGTACATTTGGATTTATACTATTTTTTATATTGCAATATTAATAATTAAATTAAATTAAATTTTCTTATGAACATATTGATTTTGTAGTTGTGGGTTCTGATGGTATTATGGGCCCTCCTCCTGAGGTTTACGTTGTAGGAGCAGAATTTTGGAAGGATTACTTAGTGGATTTTTCTTGGACTCTAACCCTTTGTACTCTATTGTTAAAAATAAGTGTGGTAAAGCTTTCCAAATTAAAGGTAGTCTCCAGGTTTACATGGATAGGTCTATGTACTTTTTCAAGTTCTCTAGGCTAGATGAACAGCTCCTTGCTCTGAGTTCGGATCCGATCTTTATTTCAGGAAAGCCTTTCACTATGACTACGTGGAGTCTGCCAGTTGATCGTGCTAGAGACCAGGTGTTATCAATTCCAGATTAGATATATTTCTCACATATTTTGTCTATGTTGCATTCTTTAGTTGGTTTGAATTGTCTAGTGAATAATATTGGAAAATCGAAGTGTTTTGACAACACCACGGTTGTTATGAAAACCAAAATATAATACACTACAACCATGCTTTAAGATAATAAATTAAGTATAATTAAATATTGAGAATTAAGTGAAACCGGTATTACCGTTGCGTTTGCCTCCGAATTCTGGTTTAGATAGACCCCAAGTTTTTGTAAAACAGATAATGTATGAAGATGTTATGGTCATTAGAAGTTTGTATGCACATAAGTAGATTATATATGAATATAAATTAAAAATAATTCTAGAATCGCGAACGAAGTAAGCGGGAAAACAAAGCAGGAAACGAATTCGTTGTGGGGCGACCCACGTCCATCCCGGGTCGACCCAGGGGTAGGTAGGCCGACCTACTCCAGATCCGAGCGGATTCGAAGTACGAACCTAGATTGTTATGTGACCCTTTTCATTGCTGACTCAACACTAATTGTACGAACTTGATTTAAAACCTAAAATCTAAAGGCTGTGGTTGACTCTGTGCATGTATAAATAGATGGCATCTCCCATTTCCAATTCACAACTTCTTCATATCTTCTTCCTCTATGAAGCTACTATGAAATAAAAATAAAAATGGGGGAATGTTGCTAAGCCTTGGATCAAGCAGAGACAACATCAGGACCTGCATACATACAACTTGATTGGACTTGGACTTTTTCAACAGCTTAGTGTTGTATACATAAGAGATTTATTCTCTTCTTCATCAAGACCCTATGAGTTCCTCTCATTTACAGATATGATTTCTTAGGCTTTAAACATGACAGTTAAATAAAATTGGATTAGGATATACAGTGTTAGTAAGATAAGAGTTATACATGTTTTCACTATTAATCACCTATGAAGTATGTTCAGTATAACATGTGCATGTAATAGTTATATGTATCTATTTTCCTTTTCCTTGTTTATGTGTTTTAGTTTATTTCTAGCCTTGCCTATATTCCTATGTGATGTAATTCTATTCTTGTTCCTCTATTTTCCCTTTTTATTTTACGCTAAACCTAGTCCTTTGGAAGCCTAGGCTATACCTAATTAGAGTGTGCGTATAATTGGGGCAATAATGAATGATATAAAAAGAGGAATTTAGGCATGTTGTAAATTGGGACTGTTTAACTATAATTTGAGAAAGGGATAATATACACATGTTTAGACTTGTTGTAAACTGATAAAAAGGGATAATATGCATACCTATTGTCATTTAGAAATGTAAAATATGCATACCTGCTGCCATTTAGAAATGTAAAATATGCATATCTACTATTATTAGGAAATATAATTATGTATACCTGCGAGCATTTAGTAATGTAAAATATGCATATATGCTGTCATTTAAGAAATGTAAAATATGCATACCTGTTGTCACTTAGAAAGGTAAAATATGCATATCAGCTGTCATTTAAAAATGTAATTATGCATATCTGCTGATATTTAGAAATGTAAAACATGCATATATGCTATTATTTAAGAAATGTAAAATATGCATACTTATTGTCATTTAGAAATGTAAAATATGCATACATGATGTCATTAAGGAATGTAAAATATGCATACCTGTTGTCATTTAGAAATGTAAAATATGCATATTTGCTATCATTTAGAAATGTAAAATATGCATACTTGTGTCATTTAGAAATGTAAAATATGCATACCTGCTATCATTTAGAAATGTAAAATATGCATACGATTGTACTTGCTGAATTTTGAGGATAATATGCATACATACTGTAATTTGCATATATGTAATGAAAATGGATAATATGCATGACTTAATACAGACATTAAGTAAGTAACATACTATGAAAATGTCAGTACCAGATGTAGGCTAGTAAACTGAATTACTGTATTATACATGTACATTTGGGCAGGTGCTTGTTTTGGGTAAGGGTTGTAGGCAAAATAACATTTACAGAAAAATGTAATATTACAACCACACTTATTAATAAACCTAAACCTGCTAGGTAAAACATGAGTACTAATAATCTAAGAGGTCCCTTGCTCTTACTGTTGTATCGGGTTTTGGGGACTCTTAAATCCTAGTTTTGGGGGCACGAGCTTAGGGGGTTTGGCTTGTGTCAATCTGCTATTTGGAATCCATCAGTCAGTATCCCTGTTGGTATCTTGTTAGAGGAGGCCTCGCACTAGGAAAGGGCGAGGGCATGCTTTACTAAACTGGATAGTAAGAGGTTCGCATGGGGGTGGTAACGGGTGCGTTCCGGCGGAGTAATGAGCGTGCATAGGTCCGAATAGGGAAGATAAGACGATATAACACCAGTAAATAGGTCTGTGTCATTTAATTGTTGAGTTAGGGAGTGATACACCCTACTGTCGGGGCTGACGCAAGGTATTTACGTAGTAAAGAGCCGATCGCTTCGGTAGTAATTAGGGAACATCTAATCCTGCTGATTGTGTAATTAGGTTTACACCTAATATGGTTATGTAATTAGGGTACGCCTAATCATGTTGTTTAATTCTACTGTTAATCCTGCTGATGCGTAATCATGTTGAACTTGTTATACTAGTATTGGTGCAGACATAAGACATATATGTTCATACATACCTATTTTAAGACATAAAGGTGAAGCATTGCTCGTCATGGTTTATTCCTGTCTATCATGTTGTTCTGTTTAGTTCACCTATTACCTTATGCGACACTATACCTCTCTTATCCATCCTTATTTACCTATCTGGCCCTTTTTCTTTCGTCTCTTTCTTCCTTTACCCCCTCAGGTCATCAGAGTGGAAGCACCCAACAGTGACTAGGATTGTAACACCCCACGTCCATTAATGTCACTCACAAAGGGAATGCATTAACTTCCATGGAGGTTTTAAGTGAATATAGAACAGTAAAATTACAACAAGACAGATATAAAATAGTACTTGGAAATTTAAAAACTTTATTTCATTGTAGCAGAAGTCAAAACATGTTTGATTACATCATAACACCATATTCAATGTCAAGTACAATATTTATCTTGATAAAACAAGTACATAATCCCATTACATGAATAGCCATTAAAAAGAAAGATAACAAGCTAGACTTTACTTCAGCAGTCCAAGCTTTCCAGAAGATAAGCGATCCAACTAGACTCCACTAGAACTTGGCCCAACCTGCGGACCTGAAGGGAGAAAAAGGATGGAAAAGAGGGGGTCAGACATAAAGTCTGGTGAATATGATAATTCTACAATACTATTACCAAAATAACTGGACTAAGGCATAAGCTGGAAAACAAGAAAATGTCTATGAAGAGCAGATTAAGGACATAGACAATCGCTAAAGGCAACGTTATAGGCGCTCCTAAATACTAAAGGATAAACACTATACTGCACCACACCAGTCACCCTAAAGATTCATCCCACTTAGCTTCACTTAGAAACTTTCCCAATGGCTTTACGTACCCCTAGCTGACTACATAGGTGCCGCCTGCCCCTATCTCCACTAGGTGTACCCTACTTCCCATTATTCGATCGGCTCCCTAACTCGTAGATACCCGTGCTGGCCCCACAGTGGGGTGTATCAGTCCCCTAAAGTGGCAACCTGATACAACGGACATGCACGGCTTATACCTACACGATGCAACAACGTCTTACCTACCAGCCCGGGTCCACACACGCATATGAAACCCGTTGGACTTGCGTTGCCACCGCTCCCTATTTTGGCCTCTTATAGTCAAACCCAGTATGCGTGTCCCGTCCTCGACTTGGGTCGAGCCCACAAAGATACGTTTTGGGATACTGGTTGAAATGGGCCCCCACTATTTACCACAAGCATTCCACCTAAGCTTGTCCCCATTAGTCCATCCCACTTAACCCACTTAGTCATGTTCATTTACATGTGTGTTTGGTTAAGTCTAATCGTATTTCAAATGCCTCTAAATGCAACCACCAGATTCCTCATGCCACCCAAGGCACCTACTTAACCCCCATGTCCCACCTTACATGATTATCTGGTTAAGTATTTCTTAGTTCATTAAGGCCATAACCTCATAAAGACCTCTCACATTAGACTGGCATTTATGGCAGCCGGATTTGCCGGGCGGGTCCGGGCAGTCTTACACCATAAAAGAGTCTAACCTCGTGTCTTTACAACTGTTATGCTTTAGTTTGGGCCTAGGACCTCTCACATTGGGCCGACATTTGTGACTACTGGATTTGCCGGGCGGGTCCGGGCAGGTTTACATCACAAACGGGTCCAACCTCGTGTCCTAAGCATTGATTATTAATAATAATCCACTTTCCCCCAATTTTAATAATTCCCTACTTGAATTATTAATTACTTCCAATTTTTAACAATGTCCATAATTGACTCAATTATGGACATCCATTCATGGTATGCAAAATCTTACAAAATTGCACCCAATTTATTAATTCCTAATATTACCCCTACCCCACGTTTGAACGTTTATTCGCAAAATATATGTTAGACTCGAATAGCCTAACTCATAGCATAAAAGAGATTATCATAATAACAACATGTATATGTGACCAAATGAATCATAATAAGGGGTGAAACTTGCATATGTCCAACTTGCATAGATTATACATGTCATGGACCTAAAGGTGTCAACTTGTTCAAAATTCACCTAATATAATCTCAATCAATTTTCATAAACTTACATATGAACATGTGTGAATCAACATCATCTAATTTTTTAACAACATGGTTTTATATGGGTACACCTAACTCAATAGGCAAATTCCCATAATCAAGTTTTATTTAATTATAGTTTCAAGTTTATGGGTACACCTAACCTAATAGGCAAATTCCCATAAACAAGATCCATTTAAATTAAGAAAAAAAAACATAACTTTAAGCATGATCCAACAACATCATGATTTTTCAACATAATATAGCATGATTTATAACATGGCATAGTATGATAGTATAACATAGCTTGACATGATTCTCAACATAGCACGACATAGCATAAGAGAATTTACAACATAGCATGACATAGCATATATAATTTACATCATACGACAGCATAATAACGTAATAAGAGATCCACAATATATAGAATTTACAATTACAAATCACATCACTTTCTTGTGATCCATTCATAACTGAGTCAAATTAGTTTGTAATAGTCTTGTGAGAATCATCATACTCACCAACAAAAGAAAAGAATTAGAGAAAGAGAGATCTTTTGATTTGATTTGTGTAGATTTAGTTGTAGATGATTAGGCTTCCTCTTCTTAGTTTGTGACGGCTACGCTGAACTCCATGGCAGCAGCATGACGGTAGCTTCTCTAATTTTACAAGTGATTTAGGTTTTGGGTCTACCCACTTATTTATAGATTTTAGAATGCATTTAGGCCATTAGATTTAACCTAGAAATAACCGCAGCCGTTCAGACAAGATGGGGTTTATCTTGTTGACTCAGCAATGAGTCAGAAGTGACTCAGCAAACACTCAGCATATTAATAAACTTCTATTCATGTCATAAATATATATATATTTTCTACAATGTACATATTAGATACATCCCCCTTTACTTATTATTGTTTTTATATACATACTAGATACATCCCCTCTCTCACACACTTATTAATATTTTTATATTCATATTAGATACATCCCCTCTCTTACACACTTATTAATATTTTTATATTCATATTAGATACATCCCCTCTCTTACACACTTATTAATATTTTTATATTCATATTAGATACATCCCCTCTCTTACACACTTATTAATATTTTTATATTCATATTAGATACATCCCCTCTTCTACACACTTATTATTATTTTAGCAACTTTAGTGTTAATAGAAAATTCGGGGTGTTACATTCTCCCCTCCTTTTAGGATTTCGTCCCCGAAATCTTCAAGTCTGGAAGAACGTATATCCTACCATCCAAACGTCCATCTACTCATCCATCATACACAGGCATCCATTGTCCTTACAGACTTCTAATGCTTTCATGTTTAAATGCACAGTGTGTGTATATGTCCGTATCTAATGCAAAATCAGGCGGTCCACTGATTCAGTTGACCTCCTTAATGCAACTATGATCGTGCCATGCATCCATTATGTATGCAAAAGATTCTTAATGCTACATAATACTTCTATATGCGTGCACAACCATCATCTGAATGCAGCATCCACATGATAATACAACCATCGTTCATCCATTTTACTAAATACATCCATATATATGCAATATGCAATATGTAGTGACTGAGCCGATATAGTGCCTAAAGTGTGTGTATATATGCATCCACGAGCAACCACTAGCAAACACTTGCATCCATTTTGCATCCATCATACATAACATGTCTCAAACACATGTTTCAACCATAGGATTATCCTAACTAAAGGTCAAAGATACTAATGAGAGGACATACTAAAGATAAGATAAGCTAAGCGATAAAGGAGAAATTAAAAGACATACCCTCAAAAAGAAAAGGGTACAACGAACGCATCTTCTCTTCTGTCTCCCAAGTTGCGTTGCTCTCATCATCTCCCCATTGCACTTTAACCAGTCTGACCTCTCGATTCCTCAACTTTTTGATCTCCGACCCAAGAATGCATGTAGGAGCTCGTCTAATTGTTGCATCACGCTCTATTTCCACCTCTTTAAGCAAGCTCGGCTCTACCACCTCCGCGGTCTTGTGCAAACACTTCCTCAAATGTGATACATGGAATACGTCGTGTACTCCACTAAGTTTCTCAGGCAACTCCACCCTATATGCCATCTTCCCAATCCTGTCTTTTACAGGAAACAGCCCTACAAACCTTGGTGCTAATTTCCCCATGGACCCAAAGCGAACAACATTCTGTAACGGAGATACTTTGATAAAAACCATGTCCCCAATGTCAAACTCAAGATCTGTCCTCCTCTTATCAGCATACGATTTTTTCCTATCTTGTGCTGCTTTCATCCTCCTTCGAATCAACTCAATCTTCTCCGAGGTTTCCCTAACCATATCGGGCCCAAGTAGGATTTTATCGGTAGATTCCCACCAACATGTAGGCGAATGGCAAGGCCTTCCATAAAGAGCTTCGAAAGGTGCCATGCCAATACTAGACTGAAAGCTATTATTATATGCGAATTCTACTAACGGAAGGTGCTCTTCCCATGTACCCCCAAAGTCTAGGATACAAAGCCTTAAAAGATCCTCTAGAATGCGATTCACCCTCTCGGTCTGGCCGTTTGTCTGAGGATGATATGCGGTGCTCAAACATAGCTGAGTCCCTACCGCCTCTTGTAAACTCTTCCAAAATTCGCTAGTAAAGATGGGGTCACGGTCGCTTACTATACTAGAAGGAATACCGTGCAAACGAACTATCTCCTTAATGTATACAGAAGCCAACCACGGAGCAGTCCTCTTACTTTTCACGGGAATAAAATGGGCGCTTTTAGTAAGTCTATCTACTATAACCCAAATCCCCGTGTTACCCTTCCTTGATCTTGGTAATCCATCCACAAAATCCATTGAGATGCTTTCCCATTTCCATAGTGGAACTTCTAATGGGTGAAGCAACCCACCGGGTTTCTTTTGTTCTGCTTTAACTCGTTGGCACACCAAGCATCTAGCGACGTACTCGGCCACATCCTTTTTCATACCGGCCCAAAAGAAAACCCGCTTCATATCTTTGTACATCTTATCCCCGCCGGGATGAATGGTCATTTTTGAGCGATGAGCATCATCAAGAATGGCCTTCCTTAAGTCTTCGTCTTGTGGTACACAAAGTCTATTATCCCTTCGTAACCAACCCTTATCGTCTAGGGTATACCTACGAAGATGGCTTGACGACTCCCCCCTTTGAGCTTTTCTACTATCTCAACCAACTGTGGGTCGTCTCGCTGTGCCTCACCAACCCGTCCTAGAAGTGTAGGTCTAACCTCCAAGGATGCTAACAGACCGGGTACTAAGTCAACGGAGGGTCTAAAGTCAAACATAGAGATGAATTCTAAGCTTTGTCGTTCAACAAACAACGGACTCAAGGACAACCTTTTCCTACTTAAGGCGTCTTCCACCACGTTACCCTTGCCCGGGGTATATGCTATTTCAAAATCGTAGGAGGCTAAGAATTCCATCCACCGTTGCTGCCTTAAATTCAAATCCTTCTGAGAGAATAAGTATTTTAATGATTTGTGGTCAGTGAACAGTTCGAATTTCTCACCAAGAAGATAGTGACGCCAAGACTTAAGCGCGAAAACAATTGCGGCTAGCTCTAAGTCATGCGTGGGGTAATTCTTTTCATGAACCCTCAACTGCCTTCCACCATAGGCTATTACTCTTCCCTCTTGCATGAGGACCGCGCCAAGTCCCGTCCCACAAGCATCAGTATAGATGGTAAACGGTTTATTCCCGTCCGGCAGCACTAAGACTGGGGCTGAAGTTAAGGCTCTCTTTAAACGTTGGAACGCATCATCGCAATCTTTGTCCCATGTAAAAACCAGGTTCTTCTTTGTTAACCGTGTTAATGGAGCTGATATTTTTGCGAAGTCTTTGATAAACTTCCTATAATAGCCAGCCAACCCCAAGAAACTTCTTACTTCGGTTGCATTTTTAGGGACCTTCCAATCTTGGATGGCCACCACCTTTGCGGGATCCACTGCTATCCCTTCTTTGGAAACCACGTGCCCTAAGAACCGTACTTCCTTCCTCCAGAAGTGACACTTAGAAAATTTTGCCTTAAGGTTATGCGCTCGAAGGGTTTCCAACACTTCCCTAAGATGTAGGGAGTGCTCTTCTTTATTCTTAGAAAAGACTAAGATGTCATCCACAAAGACTACCACGAATTTGATAAGGTATTCCCTAAACACGCTACTCATCAAATCAACAAAATATGCAGGGGCGTTTGTCAAACCAAAGGGCATCACTAGCCATTCATAGAATCCGTCAGGAGTCCTAAAAGCAGTCTTATCTATACTATCCTCAGCCACTCTCAGTTGATGAAAGCCAGTGGCTAAGTCCAACTGCGAAAACACTGAGGCGCCAACTAACTGATCAAAGAGATCATCAATCCTCGGCAGTGGGTGTCGGTTCTTTTTAGTAAGCTTGTTTAGTTCTCTATAGTCCATACAAAGTCTAAGAGACCCATCCGCCTTTGTGGCAAAAACTACTGGAGCACCCCACTCCGATATACTACGTCTTATGAACCCCTTCTCAAGCAACTCCTTTACTTGCTTATTGAGTTCCCTCCTTTCACGAGGAGCCATGTGGCGCACTGGCAAAGATACGGGTTTAGCATTATCCACAAGATAAATTCGAAAGTCTATCTCCCGCTTTGGAGGTAAGCCCTTCACCTCCTCAAACACATCTGGATATTCCCGGACCACTTCTACCGATCGCAGGTTCTCTACAGACGCGTCAAGCGATTCAAGATAACTTAGCATAACGGAATTTATGGGATTACAAAAGATGTCGAGAGCATTACCAAGGAGAGTCACAAGCCTAACTACTCTCCTTTCACAATCAAGAATGGCCCTATTTCTAGACAACCAATCCATTCCTAAAATTAGCCCATAGCCCGTGAAGCCCAATACATAAGCATCACATCTAAATTCAACACTAAGTATAGAGATTTTCAAATCCAAACATATCATGGTCAAATGAGCCGAACCCCCAATTGGATTTGAAACGACCAAGGGATCCTCTACTAAACTGGTGTTCAAGTGCAGTGATTCAACTAATGATGCAGAGATAAACGAATGAGATGCGCCAGAATCGAATAAGGTACGGACAGGATGATCAAACAGAAAAACTAAGCTTTCAACAGAAATTGTTCTACCTCTTTCTTGCAGCGGTGGGGCCGCAATAGCCTGAACTTGCCCCCTTGCCTGCCCTGGTGCCATAAGAGCCTGCACCTGTCCTCCCGAGGTAGACCCTGCCCTCTGCCCCTTCTTTGGACAGTCCTTCACTAAATGTCCCGCATCTCCACAATGAAAACAACCAGTCTTCTTTTTCTTTCTACAATCTTTGCTGAGATGGCCAGGCGTCCCACAATTGAAGCATTTCTTCTTCCCTTTGCCATTATTGTTTTTACCACCCTTCTTATTTTGCTGTTGGGGTTTCTTCCGATCCCCTTTCTTTTCAACTGCCTTATCCTCATGCATAAGTGCCATTTCTACTAGCTTTTCAAAGGTGGCTCCCATAGGGATGTGGGTCATAGCCAACCCTTGCAACGGTTCATTCAAGCCTCTAACGAACCTCAAAGCTTTCTTCTCTGGCGTGTTCACCAACTCCAAGCCAAACCTTGCTAACTGATTAAATTTATTGACATATTCCTTTACTGATGAGCTCCCTTGCTTTAGTGCCAGGAATTTTTCCATATTTAAGTTCTCCTCTGCCCTTGAAAGAAACTTTGCCTCAAACCTTCGTCTGAAATTCGCCCATGAATCAACTGGACGTTCCCCGTTAGTGACCTCCCACCAAAACGAGGCCTCTCCCTTCATTAACCAAGCAGCTAAACGGACTTTCCTCCCATCTTCCACTTCAAAGATATCCAACAATTCCTCAGTCTCCTTAAGCCAATCTCTGGCCTCCACAAACGTCTCAGTCCCTTGAAAAGTTTTTCCTCCCATAGCCTTGAATTCCTTGCACGTCTTTGCAAAAGTGTCAACACGAGGAGGAGGAGGAGGAGGAGGAATGGGTGCAACTAGGGGTGGAGGAGTATCCGCTGGGCCTGCAGTGGTGGCCCTAGCCTCCAAGTATCTCCTAAACCACCCTGGAATCGTCACACCTTCTGGGAGATTAAGATCTTCAGCCATGCTGAAATGAAAAAGGAAAGATTCAAAATGGAGAATTCGAAAGATAAAGATAAGGATGTGGCTATTTGGGATTATGTTTTTCATAAAAACTCTCTTTAAATAACATGTTTTTTTTTTTGAAAGCACTTCTTCCAAAAGTACTTTAGAAAAAAAAAAAATTCTAATTTTTTTTTTATCTGTTCTGGTAACCTTATGCTCTGATACCACGTGTAACACCCCACGTCCATTAATGTCACTCACAAAGGGAATGCATTAACTTCCATGGAGGTTTTAAGTGAATATAGAACAGTAAAATTACAACAAGACAGATATAAAATAGTACTTGGAAATTTAAAAACTTTATTTCATTGTAGCAGAAGTCAAAACATGTTTGATTACATCATAACACCATATTCAATGTCAAGTACAATATCTATCTTGATAAAACAAGTACATAATCCCATTACATGAATAGCCATTAAAAATAAAGATAACAAGCTGGACTTTACTTCAGCAGTCCAAGCTTTCCAGAAGATAAGCGATCCAACTAGACTCCACTAGAACTTGGCCCAACCTGCGGACCTGAAGGGAGAAAAAGGATGGAAAAGAGGGGGTCAGACATAAAGTCTGGTGAATATGATAATTCTACAATACTATTACCAAAATAACTGGACTAAGGCATAAGCTGGAAAACAAGAAAATGTCTATGAAGAGCAGATTAAGGACATAGACAATCGCTAAAGGCAACGTTATAGGCGCTCCTAAATACTAAAGGATAAACACTATACTGCACCACACCAGTCACCCTAAAGATTCATCCCACTTAGCTTCACTTAGAAACTTTCCCAATGGCTTCACGTACCCCTAGCTGACTACATAGGTGCCGCCTGCCCCTATCTCCACTAGGTGTACCCTACTTCCCATTATTCGATCGGCTCCCTAACTCGTAGATACCCGTGCTGGCCCCACAGTGGGGTGTATCACTCCCCTAAAGTGGCAACCTGATACAACGGACATGCACGGCTTATACCTACACGATGCAACAACGTCTTACCTACCAGCCCGGGTCCACACACGCATATGAAACCCGTTGGACTTGCGTTGCCACCGCTCCCTGTTTTGGCCTCTTATAGTCAAACCCAGTATGCGTGTCCCGTCCTCGACTTGGGTCAAGCCCACAAAGATACGTTTTGGGATACTGGTTGAAATGGGCCCCCACTATTTACCACAAGCATTCCACCTAAGCTTGTCCCCATTAGTCCATCCCACTTAACCCACTTAGTCATGTTCATTTACATGTGTGTTTGGTTAAGTCTAATCGTATTTCAAATGCCTCTAAAGGCAACCACCAGATTCCTCATGCCACCCAAGGCACCTACTTAACCCCCATGTCCCACCTTACATGATTATCTGGTTAAGTATTTCTTAGTTCATTAAGGCCATAACCTCATAAAGACCTCTCACATTAGACTGGCATTTATGGCAGCTGGATTTGCCGGGCGGGTCCGGGCAGTCTTACACCATAAAAGAGTCTAACCTCGTGTCTTTACAACTGTTATGCTTTAGTTTGGGCCTAGGACCTCTCACATTGGGCCGACATTTGTGACTACTGGATTTGCCGGGCGGGTCCGGGCAGGTTTACATCACAAACGGGTCCAACCTCGTGTCCTAAGCGTTGATTATTAATAATAATCCACTTTCCCCCAATTTTAATAATTCCCAACTTGAATTATTAATTACTTCCAATTTTTAACAATGTCCATAATTGACTCAATTATGGACATCCATTCATGGTATGCAAAATCTTACAAAATTGCACCCAATTTATTAATTCCTAATATTACCCCTACCCCACGTTTGAACGTTTATTCGCAAAATATATGTTAGACTCGAATAGCCTAACTCATAGCATAAAAGAGATTATCATAATAACAACATGTATATGTGACCAAATGAATCATAATAAGGGGTGAAACTTGCATATGTCCAACTTGCATAGATTATACATGTCGTGGACCTAAAGGTGTCAACTTGTTCAAAATTCACCTAATATAATCTCAATCAATTTTCATAAACTTACATATGAACATGTGTGAATCAACATCATCTAATTTTTTAACAACATGGTTTTATATGGGTACACCTAACTCAATAGGCAAATTCCCATAATCAAGTTTTATTTAATTATAGTTTCAAGTTTATGGGTACACCTAACCTAATAGGCAAATTCCCATAAACAAGATCCATTTAAATTAAGAAAAAAAAACATAACTTTAAGCATGATCCAACAACATCATGATTTTTCAACATAATATAGCATGATTTATAACATGGCATAGTATGATAGTATAACATAGCTTGACATGATTCTCAACATAGCACGACATAGCATAAGAGAATTTACAACATAGCATGACATAGCATATATAATTTACATCATACGACAGCATAATAACGTAATAAGAGATCCACAATATATAGAATTTACAATTACAAATCACATCACTTTCTTGTGATCCATTCATAACTGAGTCAAATTAGTTTGTAATAGTCTTGTGAGAATCATCATACTCACCAACAAAAGAAAAGAATTAGAGAAAGAGAGATCTTTTGATTTGATTTGTGTAGATTTAGTTGTAGATGATTAGGCTTCCTCTTCTTAGTTTGTGACGGCTACGCTGAACTCCATGGCAGCAGCATGACGGTAGCTTCTCTAATTTTACAAGTGATTTAGGTTTTGGGTCTACCCACTTATTTATAGATTTTAGAATGCATTTAGGCCATTAGATTTAACCTAGAAATAACCGCAGCCGTTCAGACAAGATGGGGTTTAT
The DNA here is from genome assembly GCA_030737875.1 of Allium sativum. NCBI lineage: Eukaryota > Viridiplantae > Streptophyta > Magnoliopsida > Asparagales > Amaryllidaceae > Allium > Allium sativum. The sequence continues at coordinate 21,311 of JASFAX010000420.1, read as the reverse complement.
CTTGTTGACTCAGCAATGAGTCAGAAGTGACTCAGCAAACACTCAGCATATTAATAAACTTCTATTCATGTCATAAATATATATATTTTTTCTACAATGTACATATTAGATACATCCCCCTTTACTTATTATTGTTTTTATATACATACTAGATACATCCCCTCTCTCACACACTTATTAATATTTTTATATTCATATTAGATACATCCCCTCTCTTACACACTTATTAATATTTTTATATTCATATTAGATACATCCCCTCTCTTACACACTTATTAATATTTTTATATTCATATTAGATACATCCCCTCTCTTACACACTTATTAATATTTTTATATTCATATTAGATACATCCCCTCTTCTACACACTTATTATTATTTTAGCAACTTTAGTGTTAATAGAAAATTCGGGGTGTTACAAGGATTTTCTGTAGCAGCTTGGACTTGGATTTCTTGAGATGTATCGTTTTTTGTTGCTCTCTACTTTAGTTTGGCTTATGGCAAGGGGTATGATTTTATGTACTCTGATATTTTATTTCATGAGATGTTTAAGGCAGATTTGAGACATGTGGTTAGTTGTAACTATTTTTGGATGTACCTTTGAAACTATGTTTTATTTTCAGTAATGAAGTTAAAAATATGTTGCTTATTTTATCATTCTTGCGAATTTTCTGTAATGATTACCTATTACGCTTCATGAAACTTAATGCATTCTCTTATGAGTGACATTAACGAACGTGGGGTGTCACGGTTGCTAGGGAGAAGATTATGTATGCCAAGGCGCTTGTTGAAATTTCTTTTATTAGGCCTCTTCTAAATAAGATTAAATTTAGAATTATCGAGGGTTATGTTGCGAAAGTGGTAGTTCGTTGTGATTGGAAGTATGGTATTTGCATGTCTTGTCAATCATTTGGTCGTACTCTGGAATCTTGTCTGGTTAGCTCTTGTGGGCAGTGTTTTGCCCTTTTGCCTCTTGCTGATAGATCTTTGCTTTCTCGTCCTGAGTTCAAGTGGCTTCCCAAAGTTTGTCCACCTAGGGATATTCCTCCACCTCTGCCTCCTCCAAAGCCTGAGGTGGACATTGGTTTGAATAATGAAGTCGAGGTAGGTTCAGGTTCTAATGATATTTTATGGTGTGCTTGGACCAGGTATGGGTACATAGACATTTGGATATGAGATATTCTCCTAGCACTGATACTTTCTTTAAGTTTATCACAAATGATTTTGCTAACCTGAGATGCCTTATATATGAGATCGTTGAAGATTGCGTAGAGCTTATCACAAAGGGAGAAATTGGTGAAAGAAATAAATCTGAGTTTTATGAGATTACTCGGGATATAAACTTTGTTTTTCGGGCTCCAAATCTGTGCTATGTGCTAAAGCTAGCCTTGGCTTTCTCGCTTTACATTTATGTCTTTGGCCCTCCTAACGATTCCAGTAGATCCTCCTCAGCTAATGTGGCCTAGTTTTTATAGTTATTTAGTACTTTAGACATCCTGTCTAACTATTTTGTGTATCTTTTTATATGGTACTTTTCCATACTATAATAGTTGAAGCTTACTCCTTCACTCCTGGTTTATCGTATAGTGTTCTGGTACTTCAAACTAGTTTTGGTTGTTTTGTGCCTACGCAAAACTTCATTTACCCTCTTTTCTTTTTCTAATAAAGTGGTACACCCATTATAAAATGATTTGCTTTGCCAAAAAAATGCTTGTATATGTTTACAATTTATCATAATACACGTTTGCATTTAATTACATATATACAGATTTAGTCAATATTTTACTTTAATTCATATGTATATTTAAAATAAATAAAATAGAATTTACCATAAATTTGTAATTAAATATATGTATATATACATATACAATTATTGGATATTTATAATTATAAGTTGCACATATTTGAACAACATATAACACATGTATAGTGAGTTATGCAGTTAAAGCGCTTAGTGATTCTATAGCGGTAGAGAATAAAAAAGATGTAGCATAGATAAAGAAGGATACAATAGGGATGCAAAAAGTTCATTAGGTATAAAGTAAAATGTTTAAGACTAATAAATTATTGTTCTCACAACATTAATGTAGATGAAACTAATATTATTTAATTTTATATAAAAAATCAAATAATATCATGGTAATGCATTCTTGGTTAGAGGATTAAAATATTTTTCTAACATATATTAGACACTTATGCCTTGAAATTACCGTTTTATACTAGCTTTTTTGATATTTTTAAGGAAAAAACTAGTCAAATTTGTAAAGTCCCGTAATTTTAAAGATTTAATAAATAATTTATTTAATTATTTAAATAGTGGTTTGATAATTTAAATGGTTTAAATTCAAATATTATGAATGTTTAATTATTAAAAATAATGGTGTAATAATATTTAATTCTGAAATAGTTGGAAATAGTTGAATTCACAATAGTATGTGAATTGGATAATATAAGAGATTTAATTCAGTATAGAATTGAACTATTATAACGAATTTATTTATCTAAACGACCATTGAACGTATTAATTATAATATAATTTAAATCGAGTTTGTAACGTCGCGGTAGTTCGTAATTCGAATAATTGAACTTTAATTGAATGTACAAGATTCGTTATAAGTTGGATTTCTTCGAAACAAGAAATATTCGAATCTGTTGAATTATATATTTCTAATGAAAGTGAAAAATGGGGATTTTATCTTATAGATTGTGAGTTATGTCCAAATCAAATTTTCAGAAAGTCGCTATGGAATCGTTTATAAGCCATAACAGATTATTAATTGTAATTAAATATTGGTTTCGAATTTGGACAAGATTTTTGAGAGGTATTCTTATTTTTATTTATAGAATTTTTCAGAAAATTTTATTTTGGAAAATAAGCAACTTTTTCAGTTGAGGTAATTTGCACCTTAAACCAGCATTTTTGGGTTTCATAAAATAAGCTAACCTATTTATATTATTATTGTTTTGGATCATGATACATCGCTTGACACGGTCATATTTTTATTCTTGTCTATAGCAGTCCGTATGTGGATAAAATTTTAAGCAGCAGAGACCCTTATTTTTCTAACTAAAAAAATATAGAGAAATATGTCATAACAGTAAAGGATTGCATTGATCTCTTGGACACACGCATGCACTAAATTAAATAAAGTAAATGAAATATACAAATATTCATTCCTTTTCTTCTAAGCTTTGTACCCATCCCATCTTTTAGACACTCAGCCTATGTTAAATATAATCACAATACTACCTTGTATCTATAACTAGCCGCATGTACTAACTGCAAAGTATCTCCTCTTCACACCACTGAAGTGATACGTCGGTTCCTTTGTTTTTAAGTTGCTTAGCTATTAAGTGTTAGTACCTATATTTAATTTCATTTCATTTCCTTGGTGGCCAAGTAGTATTGCTATATATACATGGTCATAGAGGGGCTTTACTTTTTCCCAATTGCTTAACTAAATGGTCACCCAAAGTTTTCTTCTTCTTCTTCATTTCTTGTTTTCACTCCGTGCAAGTATACAGGGAGGTTGTTGCGTGAGTTTTAATATTGAAAGTGGAGAGTTTGAGGTGAAGTAAAAATCGAAGATAGCTAATATGGTGTATTTATGAAATGATGTTTAAAATTTGCCGCAATGATTTAGGATCGTGGTTCAAAATCTGGATGCAGGTAGGAGATGGAAGAACCAAGCATGTAGGTTTAGAGGAGAATTTTTGTTGGGATATATTTGTCTAAGTTATTGTAGAAGGGGAATGGGAGGACGTCGAACCGTATATTTTGAAGAATGAAATAGTAATGGTGATCGAAGGTTGGTAAATGACGTGCGGGTTCCTGATGTTTGAATGGTGGAAGGAAGTTGACAGGACAGGTTTCCAATAAGAAGGAAATGATGGTGAAACGAAGTTGAATGGATGGAGGGAAGTTTCTTTTAATGGTGAAGAGTTGAGGCGGGATTGCGTGGGCATGGAGAGTGGGAGCCTGCGCGTTCGTAGGCAGAAGTATAACTATTACTGGAAGCTTTTGTTTGTGAAGAAGAGGAGGGTAAACGATGAGTATGGGTTGTATTTGGGTTGAACTCGGTGAAATAATAATAATACTGGAAGGGGGTGTATGTGAATACGGGAGGGATAGAGTTTTAGTTGGATAATGGCATGATTATGTTGTTCGTATTATTAGGAGCGGAATATGAACTGAAGAAGACGCGTACCGTTTCACACGGGTTGGTTATGGTACGGGCCGATTTAATTATTAAGCCCAGCTTTTGTAAACGAAAGAAAAAAATTGAAGAGGAGTGTTCTTATTCAAATGGAAAAAAGAGATGGAAGGTTCAATAGTGAAGACGGTGCTGGAATGGGTGGGAAGGCATATGGGCCAGTTAAAAAGAAATGTGAGGCCCATTTTTATTTATAATTTTATTGTTTAATTTTAAACTATATAACATATTAAATTTGTAAACTTCATAACTTAGGCATACGATATCGAAATTCAACAAAACTGGATCCGTTAGGATCGTATGGTCGCAGGCTATGTACTAGAACTTGTCCTGGAGAGATTTGGAGAATGTTTCATTTTATAGCAAAATTAAACGCCTGATATGATCAACCGAACGTTAACCGTTATTTAACGATTGACGAACAAGGTGAGTAAACTCACTAATTCTGCTCAGTTCTATAATTTTATAAACATATTTTAGAGCTAATAAATAATCATTGAATGTTTGTGTGAAGGTTGTTTGGTTGATTTGCTAGTTAATTTGTTGAAACAATATATACAGTTATATATATATAAGTCGATAATTCAGTATGGATTTTATTTATTATTTTATTTTATTTTGACCTGAAATTGGTATTATTCATGTGATTAACATCTGTGGATGCAGGGAAACATGTTGGAGGGATCCAACTAGATTCCTCAACAATTATATTGTTATTTTTCATATATTGTATTATATGATGTGATAAATAATATGTGGTTGATTATTGTGTGTTTGGGATGTTTAAATAACACCGACCCTGAATAATTGGTATTTAAAATACTGTAAAATATATTCAAATATATTAGAAAAGTAAATTTGAGGTTTTAAAAAGGAAAAAACTATTTTTAAAATAGAGATTGAATTTCGAGTAAGCTAAATAACTTGCTTTAATAATAAAACAAGTAATTAAATTTGTAGATAATATTTTGAAAATGAAATGGAATAATTATTATTAAATAGTAACTTAGGAATGCAAATCCAAGAATGAATTTAAAAATAAACGAGGAATCGTTTTCAAAAGAAAACGATGAGATTTTTCGATGTTCGAAATGTAAATAGGATTGAAATAAATACATAAGGATTTAAAATTAGAATTCGACTTTTTCGAATATGTTATTAATATAATTTATTTTTAGAAATTATATATTATATAAATTTGGAATTTGACAAGATAATTAAGATTTGGTTTGGAACCAATAAATTATAATAGAATATGAAATAATTAACAAGAAGTTTACGTGCAAATGTGGTTTATGAAGTGGAATATAAATACGTTAGTATTAAATAACTCGAAAAATGGGAATTTAACGTGTAATGGTATTTTTAAATATAAATCATGTTTTGATTTGATAAAATGAGTCCAGTTCCTGTAAAGGAATATTATTTACGTTTTAAAGTGAACAACGATTTATAAGCAAACACTTTGCAGATTAAATGGGTTATAAAAGGAAACTGATGAATATTTGAACAGATAAATTTAAACATAAATTTAGAAATCAAGTTAACCTGAAACGGTGAGTTTGTTCCGACATTTGGAACGTTGTTTTAATAAAAAGTATTCAAAAGTGAGTTATATGTTGGAATTCGATTCTATCGAATTTAGGAAAGTACCATATACTTTCCGGTTATAATCAAGATTTATTTATTTATCTAATTAATTATTTGTTTATTTAATTATTTAAATAAAAGTTATATTTTGAACTTAAATATTTCAAAATAGATATTATAATGTTATGGTTATAATCGAAGATTTGCGTAAAGAAGTGGATTCGTAAACTGGACAGAGAATTGCGCAAACGGTTTTGTAAATAAGAAATTAATAAATGTAGAGACGGAGTTAAGGACATTAGAAACTGACATGAAATTAGTTATGTTGAATAGTTGTCTGAGTATCGATCTGATGTTGGTTTCGGCCTTCTGGGTTTATACTTGGGGATTTGTTCTCTTACTAGTTTACGGTTAGAGACTGATGGTTGTGGAAGGCTTGTGATGCGTGGATGAGAAATGGAAATGTTTTCAAAATGTAATTAGAGTATATTTTCTAAATACAGAAAATAAGAAGTCGTGGGTAAATGAAAACGTTTTCCTAGAATCGTGAGGGAATGAACGGGTTTTGAAGAATATATGGGCAAGGGTATAAAAAGGGAACCAGAAAATGAACAAATTAATGATAAATTAATATAAGAGGTTTGGTGTTGAGTAATAATTGATCGGAAAGATTTGGAAATACAACCATTGTTTGTTTGTATGTTTTCCTTTAATAGTTAAATAACCGTCTATCAATGTTTTTGACCATTTTCCGTTTTCAATAGGGAGAGATTGGGACCAGGTTTATTATCTAAAAACCACTCTATATGGCATTAGCATTGCGAATCAAATATGATTGAAGACGGAGAGTATGCAAGGGCTGTCCTGGGAATCCTAGGTAGAAATTGACTAAGATGGATTTACATAATAGTGCCTTCGATTTGTCCAGTATCAGGACAACTTGTATGTATGAACGCCTGACAGAATATATCTAATAGATCGTGTAAGTTGATCTCTTCAAATGTATTTACGTTCGGTGGCGGAGGAATTCGTTTCTGTTATCTTTATACCCGTGGTATTTTTGGAGAAATCAATTTGTGATTTGGCGGGTATGATGATGTGACATTCAAAGTAAATAAAGATGTGATCTATATAGTAATATGTTATGGCCTCAAGCTTCATCAACTAGGAAATAACAAAAATCGGGCAGGCAGCATGGCTAAATGGGTCGCACCCAATTAGGGTATATTGTCACCATCTAGAGAATATTCATATTTGTTACTTCTTTCGCTTCTGTATCTCCTGGGAACGGTTAAGTTGGTATACCAACCGTAAGGTGACAATATATTCAGAACAATCAAGTGAAATGAATGGCCGGTTATGAGTGGTCGAGTTACAAGATGTTATTGTTGAACTCCAGTGTATCGCTTCTAGAGTACACTGGTTGGAAGGTGATTCCATGCCTTCTCATAGTAGGGAATTCATTCTCCATTAAGAGCCCACGGTTTTTGATTGTATATTTTATGTGTAGAGCGTGAGACAAAAGCGTTCTTCTATATTATTATTTACTTGTATTAGATACTTTTATAATATTAAAATAGTATTAATTTTTGGAAAGTGTTTTGGGTTATCGTAAGGTAAAAACCATTCGTATTTATGTGTGGATCGGTCTTACGATTATCTTTTCTTTTGAAAAGGGATTAAAGTTAAAACCAAATGTTTGGAGTTTACTCACACCAGTCCTATGACTAACCCAGAGTTTATTTTGTTTTGTTTTACCCTAAACTCTTGGGTGCCCAAATTTGTATGGGCAGTCAAGTAGTCAGGATTTTACAGATACCCTTGGAAGAGCTTGGAGTAGGAGGCTTCAGCATTAGTATATATATTTCCGTTGTCGTATATATGTTATGTACTCTAATGATGAATATAAGCACAAATACATTTTTGTATTTCAAAGTATGTTATATAATATATTTTATTCGTTCCGATGTGAGATTCGTGTTTATTCTGTTGTGATCTTCTCCTTCTTCTATTCTAACTTTCTTTCTTTTTATTTCTCACCTCTAACTTCTTTCTATTAATCATCTAGTATTTCCGACGCTCAAATAGTCAAAATGGTGTTTTCTGTTGATTTTCGGAGTCAAGAATTTCAGTTCATTGCAAATCAATGTTTATATATTAATATTGCTAAAGCGAATACCAAAAAGCATTGTTTTAGTAGGTGCAACGGAAAATAACAAGGCTTAAAGCAGATGTACTGTTCATTAGTGCTAAATTGAAATAGGATAGTAATTAAAGAGTGTTATGGGCTATGGTCGAGATTTTGCGGCGCTATAGCAGTCTTTAACTGCATAGATTACGAGCTATCATGTCTGTTACGATGTAAATCCTAACAAAATATAGGACTATTATGTTTTGCAGGGAATATCACACATGCAAAAATAAATGTATATAATTTATTATGGACGCCTACATACTAAGTGAAAATAAATCAAATAAATTTCAGACAACAATTTGTAAATATAAATAAAGTACATGATTTTATTTAAACCAAATATGAGAATGTTTTAAATAAATTAGACTTCACATGTCAAAAAAAGATCTAATATGGCTAAAAAGTTAGAAATTCAGTCATAAATTATGTTGTAGGTTGGTCCAACTTCAAAAATTATTGAAAATGATAATATGTTAAGTCGGTAATGGATGAAGGAATTGGCTTGAGGCCCTCAAATGATTCTACCTTTTCTAACCTATCTATTCATATGCAGTACAAGACATACCTCAAGGAGGAATCGTTGCATCTATTTTTCTCCATTCTCTGATTTGTTCTAAGTTATTAGTCTCACGTAAAAGAAGAAATTATCGAGGAAAGTACAAGAAGAAGACGAAGAAGATAAAAAAAGCAAGAAGAGGATATTCAGGTATCGTTTGCAAGCAAGTTTTCACCAGTTTGGGCTTTGGACGTGTTCAAAACCCAAACTGAGCAATTTTCCCCTTTTTCTTTGAAGGGTCAAAAACTTTCTACTAGCGTTAGACACATCCAACGCTAGCTGTTAATTTTTTTGTTTTCCCTGTTATTTAATCGGCTTAACCCATAATTCTTTTGTTTTCCTCCTTAATTAGCTTGTTTCCCTTTTAGTTACTCTGTTTAAAGGCATTGTTTGATACCGCAAACTCATATCCCGTTTCACTTTCAACCTTGTTAAAATACCCCACTTTAATACCCTGTTAAAATATCACATTACCGCTTACTACAAATTCACCCTAATTTTCCCGTCTTCCATATTTCGTCCATGTATTCTAAGTGTAACAAACTTGTACGGCTGTTACCATATGATTAGCTCTTCATTCTTAGTCATGTATCCGCAAATTAATAAAATACTAGTAATAAGGAAATTGTTGCAACAAATTTTGACTTCAATTGCCCATGCTTTACGTGATGTATCATTTTTTTCAAATGACATGCTAGACGTAGGGCTATCAATAGATATCCAAAAAATCAGAAATCCGTCTGCACTCGTATCCGAAAATCGGATAAATATCCGATATCCGAAAAGGCGGACGGATAAGGATAAGTAGATATCCGCATCCAAAAATTATCCGTCTGATTTTTTTAACATTATGCTCAAATTATATGAATTCTAGTATAATGACTGAGATTTATATATTGTTTTACTTAGTCGAAGGTTTATATTATATTAAATGCATATTATCTGCTCAAATTTATTTAGATTCATCATATCCGTTTATCTTTACACTCTTGTGATCAATGGAATTGAAAGTCATTTATGTAAACTAAACTATTTCATTTATTTATTGATTTATCGATCGTTGGTGGATAGGATAATTATCTGATCCTTATGTATCTTCAGATACGGATATTCGATATCCAAAAATGATTACGGATGCAGATACAGATATAGCACTATCTGTATCCAAAAGTATCCGTTGACGGCCCTAGCTAGACATTAAACTGAGAGTTATTTGTTAAATAAATAAATAAAATTATTTCAAATAACTAATTTATTTATGTATAATTTAAAGAAGAAAAAAATTGAATTTGAGAGGTAATATTGATAATTTAGTTACTTAATCGGCTTCCTCTTAATAAAATAATTTTTATATTTCATGGTTATGGTTGATTAATCCAGATGATAAAATATCAGATTGAACCATATCCTAACTAATTAGAATACTTGGACATGGTGTAAGAAGTCATGTGTTCGACCTTTAATACGACTTTTGAGTTCGAACCCACATTCATGTAGTATGTTAAATACTATGTAAATTTAGATGTAAAATACTCAATATATATGGGAGCGACATTTGAACATAAAATTAGAAATAATTAAGGGGTATAAATACACGTAAAAACGTCTTAAAATGGTTATTTTTGCATAGCGGTACATGATTTTTTTTTAAATATGGAATCAAGGGGGCGGGCCGTGGCCCCTACTTGCCCCCCTACAGTTTCGTCCCTGGATATTTACCATCTATATTTGCAAGTTACGTAACAATATATGTATCATATATGTGGGTGTTTTGTGCATGGTTATAGTCCATAGTGGCATGTAGAAACAGTCCATATTTGTGTGTAGTCAACAATGTATGTATATGTATACGTGCATATATCAATATACACATACAATGTGTGTGTTACAGTTTTCACAAGAAACCCTACTCAATTATGTTTTATAAAATATATAAAGTAATAAAAAACTGTTAGTAATGTTAAATGTAACGGTAAGGGAAATATGGAATGAAAGAAATCAAAGGATCTTTAGTAATTGTACGAAGACAAGAATGCAAATGTTCAACGCCATTTGCAGCAGCATAGGCCGAGAGATCACAATGTCCTCTTATACTTATGATCCTCAAACGTTTGTGATGGATAACTTGTCTTTTCTCCCCTTATTATTTTCTTGCTCTTGATGCAACTCTATCTTTTCTTATCTCCGTTTATATTGTAAATCTTGCTTATTAATATAAATAAAATGGAAGGGGACATTCAACCTTGGGTCTCTAACTCTTTTTTTTTTATATCCAGGATTAGTTGAGTTTCTACCTATGGTATACTTCGGTTCTAAACTACCATTCTCAATCAGTGTATTCAGTTATGTGTTAACATTAACTTGTGAATTCAAAAGTAAGGAAACATATTTGTAGACTTTCGTATATTAAGAAATGCACAATAGGAATTATATATATATAAGGGCACTCTGCCTATGCCATACGAAAGGAAGATTAACACATGTAGGATCAGTAGGCATAAATCAAAACACACGCGCCTACAGTGAAACCAGTACAAGATAGAAATCACGGACATGCCAACCATGTTACCCTTCGGAAAAAAACTGTTGCGATGTACACTGCATGAATTTCAATATCCTACATGCAAATTGTATATCCTGTCCATATCAACCAAAATATCAACCTTATTTTCTTTAGTGTGTTGCTAAGGGCATCGTGGTTTCTGCTAAGGGCTACCGCGGTGCCCTTCGGTTGGCGGTTAACCGCCGTCCAAACAAGCGTTTAGTCGGCGGTTGTCCACCGACTAAGGCTCGGTCGGTGGACAACTGCCGACCAAACCCCTGTTTGATCGACGGTTAACCGCCGACTGAACACCCCGCTGGTAGCCCCTAGCAACCAGCAGGGTTCCCTAAGCAACACACTTTCTTTAAAGTCCCGCATATGTTGTATGACACGCTGCATTTCAAATATTGCAGCTGATGAATTTCGACATTGGAACCATTCTGTACATATTGAAACGAGCCACATACCCAGCTCAACACGTCTAATAAAATAAATGCACGCACATGGTACTGGACCTAGTTTGAAGAAATCACCTACTCCATTCTCCAATTACTTGACTACCGAGCTACGTTGTTTTATAAACTCTTGTTTCCCCCCTCTTTCTCAGACAAGCTAGATGAAATGCAAGATCCCATTCAAAAAGTAAGCAAGCTGTGTTTTCTAATTCACTGTAGATCTGAACGTAAAACAACCAATCTTGGTTTTACTTATGTATTCGTTCGAACCATTCCTTTTGATAGAAGCAGGCGAACTGATCGAAGCAGACTAACGCTGGGAACTGTGGTCAAAGACGGAGCTTGGAGGAGGAGTTCGAATGCGATAGAAAGGTGATGACCGGAGGAAATAAGGGCTGGCGAGTGCTATGGATGTAACGATAAGGAATTTCGCTCGATCCGAATCGATCGCTAAACCGACCAAGACCATTCGAAACCCCTGATTGTTTTGAGAACACGACAAATCGGAACGCAAACGAAAGAACATTTCATTGCTTATTACAACAATTCCATCAGAATACAAGAATATTACAGAGTATGAATAAATATTACACATAAAATATCAGATATTTAAATTACATTTAAATACATCGCAGCGGAAAAATAATACAATACACAACTAATAGAGATATACAGATACAGAGCTTTCCGGATATCGTTCCAGCTGCAAATCAGGATCCTGTGAATATAAATCCGCAAAACTAAAACTACTACTGCCCAAGTCAAAATAAGGGTACCCAGAGTTTAGGTTAAAACAATAAACTCCAGGTCAGTCATGTGACTGTTGTGAGAACTAAAATAGTTATTAATCTTTATTTTAAAGTTAGGTAAATCAAGGGACCATGCTGTATAACACGGAATGGGTTTCCTCCCAAGAATACTAGTGCATAAAACAACAGCGCAATGCTAAATAAAGAACGATGAAGCTATTATAAGACCCATGTCCCATCACACAATGCAACGCAAGCCGGAGGATAGGGTTTTTACCTTATAATAGCCAAGAATGCTTGGTACTTGAAATTTCATGTTTTATTATTACTATAAGTGTATAGTGTCAAAACAATTTAAATCATAAGTATCAATCATAGACGACATAAGTGTCCCATACCACTATGTCGCCATACTAGGCTCTACAATCAAAACCGCAAAGTCACGTATTGGAAGTTGGGTTTCCATCTATGAACCGAGGCAAAAGATAGTCCTCACCGATTCGAGACTCTCTAGCCTGAGCCTCAGGATCAGAGCTCGAGTGACCTTTGGATCGTCAGGGCCGGTCCACCGATGTGGATTAAAATGCCTGAACACTGCGTTTCCCCACCCTTTGGGGCATAAATGAGCCAAATGACTCCACCGGCTCCACACAATCACCGATATATCTGAGGCGCCTCGCAACAGCAACAACCACACAGGTGAAAATAATATAAATGTCAGGGTCGGTAGGCCACTGACACCACCCTAGTTAGAAGGAAACGCATGCCCTCCCTGATGTCCTCTCCCGTTTCTGGTTCACAACCGGGGTGTGAGGCTCGCGAATCAATGCTACAAAAAGCTATGCCACACAGGCCGTGCTTTGATCATCAACCACAAGACTTTGCTTTTCAACAAAAGCCTTGATCATTTTCCACTTAGGCATGCCTCATAGGCAATTCACTCCATGCGACTGATGTCCATCGATATACAACCCTTGAGCTCGTACGTCTCAGAGAAGGGTGTTAAGCAAGAGAATAAATTCTCCGCTACCAAACAGATGTATATTTAATAGAGATCAATGAACACATAATAAAATCCAATGTCAGACACACAGTCCATTTACAAGTTCGTTGTGGGTTTGAACGAAACCGGAGGCACCTTGTACCTCGCATATCCATCGATCTCCAAGTACGTCTGGACGATCACCAAGTGATTCCCTCCTCTTGGGTGCACAGTCCAATCAAGATCATCAGTAATTATCCAAACGATGTGAAGACCTCCGGTCTTCGACCACCGTCTTCATCCTCGACACATCGTCGAATTAGTTATTCAGAATGGTTTAAACCCGGTCTTTCTGAATAACTCGCGTATATAATAAACAAGTGTTACACAAACACAACATACGCCTCATTCCAACTCAGAATATTCTTTTATTCAAATATTCTTATACTTTGGGAAAGGTCCCATTAATTTTATCAAAGATAAATTCTTTAAATTTATTCTATAATCTTCTTTTGAATCTTAATTCAAACCAAATTATGGTTTATCCAAACTAGTCGGGATTAACGAACCTTACCGAAGTAATCATTTGTTTTAAATTTCCCAATCCCAACCTATTCATCCCATGAAGTAAAACTGGTAATACTTCATATCTAACACCATGGTGTTATCGGTAAATTCAATTACCATTTCACGTTCAAATCTAATTAAAGATTTAACTATCGCCTGGAGCAAAACTGGTGATACTCCATTCTCGATCATTTCAATCTAATTAAAGATTCATTAAAACTCCACTTGGTTTTAATCTTCCCAAAAATTAATATTAATGATTGTTTAACTTGGGAAATCATATCCTGTCTTTAACTGGGTTAAAGAACCAATGTCTTTTAAAACACGGTTCACGATAAACCCAAAATCACATTCCATTAATTATCGGGTTAAAGAACAAGTGTTATTTAAAACACCGTTCACGATAAACCCAAAAATCAATTCCAATTCAATTCCAATTAAATATCATTTAATTGGTATACTTCATTAAATCTAAATAAAAAGATTTAATCTTTTTCTCAGCTGGGTTTAAGAACAGTGTTAATGAAGACACCATTCACGACAAACCCAAATCCCATTTGATATTAATACAAGGCTCTGAATAGAAAATATTTCGGCTTATATTCAATATCAAATTCTACGACCAACAAATATCGTATTGGAAATAACGATATCAATATATCGTTCAAATTTCCACAACAATATCTGTATAATCACGAAATCCAACATAGAAATATTCCAAAGACAGTTTCGATTCAAATCCATTCCAATTCAATTATTGGAAATTCTGGTTACTTCTAAAACCATTTCAAATCCAATTTATTTATTTTAAAAATAAATGGACTATAATTCTAGTTCAAAACTAGTTCATTTCGATAAAAATCTATTTTTATCTTTCCAAATATGGAAATTTTCATCCCAATTCTTTCCAAATCATTTCTTATGATTTTACACAAATTATTACTATTTTTAATAATTTTATCAAGGCCCGTACAGTCGATTTCCATCAACGACCATCGAACTGCACTTACAACGACCTTTTCCAAATTTGATCTGGACATAATTCCAAATCCAACTGTTATATTTCAAATCTCTAATGTTTGTTAGAAAACACTTTTTGATACGAACCCAACGGTTCCGGTTTTAGTAGAATCCGACGGTCGGATCTCCCGTAATATCCATTCGAAGTCAATGGTCAAAATTCGCAAACTGCCGCAGCGCAGCGTGTTCTATTCAGGCCATTATATATGTATATAATATTATATATTTTTCGTCGATTTCCTTTTAAAACATATTTTATAAATCATTTTAAATTCGTTTTCGAAATGATTTCAACTTCATATTCGATTTCTAATCAAAATTGAATATTCCACATCATCGATATACAAATGATAATATTTTCAAAACGTTATATTTAGGAATTACTTCCTTTTCTATATTCATTTTAAAAAACGAATATAATCGATATAAATATCGTTCACATCAAAATGGGGCATATCTAATCAACACGGCTTTATATATTTCAATAACTTCGTTATGCTATTCAGCAAATGAATATTTTCTTCAACACATGAATATATATTTTTATTCAACACATGAATATATATATTTTATTCAACACATGAATATTTATTCTATTCAACACATGAATTTTTATTCTATTCAACACATGAATTTTCTTTCTATTCAACACACGAATTTTCTTTCTATTCAACACATGAATTTTCTTTCATATATTCCTTATTTTCCAAATTGGAATGAGGCCCAATCAATTACCATATAATGTTAATTATATGGATTCCCTACAACACATGTATATAATAGCAATGATAAATCATCAACCATCATCCAGATTGCACCACACAACTGCATAAGCATTAAATATAAATAATTAACGCTTACACAGTCTGTCAACCCATCGATTGACATACAACTAAACAATCGGGATTAGTGTACGTCAAATATCATCCCAATACCCATGTGGGGTTTCAAATCAACAAACACAGATTTTTATTTGTGTAGTTGGGCGATGTGTAAAATTTATCGTCCCAATCAATATCAGTCAAATGGGTGTACATAAACAAACCATCCGATTTGTTTATAAATATTTATTTTATATACACGTTAAAAATTATATTTTTAACTATAAAATATTTATTCAATCCACACCACACAATCAATTTTCACAACACACCAATCAAACAAACAAGCCATCCATGGTCTGTGGACGACGGGTGTCGAGTGCTGCTAAGCACAGTCTGCATCCTAGTATATATTTCAACTAGAAAATAAATTAAAAGTGAGGAGTTCTCACCTTGAAGCTAAACCAAACGACACAACTCTTCATATGTAGAAAATATTTGTCGCGGTTTCAACGAGATCTATTTCACGAAATTTATATTAAAAATCATATTTTTAACAACGCTACTATATATAGAAAAATCACATTTTTATCTCAACATATATATAATAAAAATCAGATTTTTATTTCGCTACATATATAAAGACTAAAATTTTATTATCTATATATTATAAAAATCATATTTTTATTATCTCTATAATACAAAATCATACTTTTATTCTCAACATTATATAAAAATTATATTTTTATTCTCTACATCATATAAAAATTATTTTTTTATTCTCTACATCATATAAAAATTATATTTTTATTCTCTACGTTATATAAAAATTATATTTTTATTCTCTACATCATATAAAAATTATATTCTTTGTTCTCTACAAAATATAAAAATTATATTTTTATTATCTACATTATATAAAAATTATATTTTTATTACGTGTCTTTACAAATAAAAATCACAATTTTCTTCTGCAACAAATATGAACAAAATTCATGTCTTTATAATTTTAAAGATCAAGCCTTTATATTTTTGAAAATCAAGTCTTTACCATATTAAAAATCCTAGCTTTATACATATATATATTTGAAATCCAATCTTCTTATTTTTAAAATCCCATCTTTTCAGTTTTTAATATATACAAAGAAGTTTGAAAGAAAAATATACAATTTCAAGGTGAATTTATATAAAAACTGAGACTTACTGCAGGTGGTGGCTATTGGTTCTAGGGGAAGGCGCGGGGTGCCGGAGCACAGCGGTTCAGCGCCGGCGGTGGGCCAGCATGGCTGTGGCTGCAGTTCTCGCTTTGCGATTTAGGGCTTTAGGGGTAGTCTGAGCGGAGGAGAATGATGGGGACCCCAGAGGCGAGGGCGCGGTGGCTGGGGACTCGCCGGAGGCACAGGCGGTGGCCACCCGGGGGCGCTGGTTAGTGACTAATGAATTGAAATATTTGGGAAATCAGTAAGAGAACGATTTCCAAAATATTAACCCCGAAGGCCGAAACCAACATCAGATCAAAACCCAGGAAACCATTCGACTTAGCCAACCTTCAGTTAGTTTCTAAATTTCACATTCCATATCGTTTATAGTATTTTATAACGATTTATCGCTATTTTTATTTAATTAAAATAGCCAATTTATTCAAACGATGCTTCAGGCCATAACGCGGCTGTGGCGCTGTTTTTCTTCAGATTTGATTTACACATATATGAAAATCTAACCGTTAGATCTTCACAAAATTTATATCATTAGAAAGATATTTTCAAAACGAATCCAACGGTTCCAGTTTTGGGAAAATCCGACGGTCGGATCTCCCGGTACAATCGTTTGAAGTTTCGATTTCAAAATACGAACTACAGCGTCGTTATTCGATTTAATTTAATTAGATTTATATATATATATAATCGATTCTGGCGCTGTTTTTCTTCAGATTTGAATTAAACATTCAAGACAATCCAACCGTTGGATCTTTACAAAGTTGGTGTCGTTGGAAAGATATTTCCAAAGCGAACCCGACGGTTTCGGTTTCGAGAAAATCCGATGGTCGGATCTCCCGCACTAATCGTTTGAAATCATGGTTTCAAAACACGAACTGCAGCTTCGTTATTCGATTTATTTTAATTATATATATATAAAAATATAATCGATTCTTCGATTTCAAAACCATTTGCTTTTCATACATTTGATAAAAATGATATTTTTATCCCACAGACATTTATTTCGACACTTCACTATTTTTAACAATTCATGTATATAATAAAAATGTGATTTTTTATGTAAAACAATTTATTTCGAAACATGACTATTTTATATAGTTCATATAGATGATAAAAATACGATTTTTATTATAAAACAATTTCTTTCAAAACACGACTACTTTATATAGTTCATATAGATGATAAAAATACGATTTTTATTATAAAACAATTTCTTTCAAAACACGACTATTTTATATAGTTCATATATATAACAAAATTGTGATTTTTATTGTTAAAGCAATTTATTTAAAACACGAATACCATTCAACACATGAATATTATTCAACGAATGAATTTCTATTCAACACATGAAGGTTTTCTATAATTTGTATATATATAGAAAAAATGTGATTTTTATTGCAAAACAATTTATTTTAAACACGAATACCATTCAACACATGAATTTCTATTCAACGGATGAATTTCTATTCAACACATGAATGTTTTCTATAGTTTGTATATATATAGAAAAAATGTGATTTTTATTGCAAAACAATTTATTTCAAACACGAATACCATTCAACACATGAATTTCTATTCAACGAATGAATTTCCATTCAACACATAACGGTTCCAACATATGAAAATAGTTTCAACAAATGAAAATAATTCTAACACATGAATATTTCAGAAAATTTCGGCAGCATAACGACAGGGTAGTTAAAACCGGGGCCGTCCCGAATACGGCTCCTCGCTCTACCTTAAAGCCTCGCAGCTTTTGACAATGGGGATTTGATGCATCTAGTTCGCACGCAGGCGGCATGTATAATTTTTTTTTCGATTTCCACAAACTAATCCTATGTGGGTTTCAACCAAATAATTCTTAACCACAAACATGTATTTTTCAACCACAATCAATCAATTTCAACCACAAACAATTTTAATCAACCATTCGTAATCTACCAATTTTCACACCAATCACAACCAATAAATATCGCCATGGTTTGTGGACGAGGGGCGTATATATATATATATAAGCATTTCACTTCTATTTCAACACATATATAATTTTTACAATGCATATATAACTTATATATCGAACGTACAACTTATACAATGCTTATACAAGAGGTGTACAACACTTATATAACTCATACATCGACTATATAATTTATACATCGTCGTTTTCCATGTCGTTTATAATTTAGAAATCTCACATTGGGTTCCACTCCACCAAAAATAGCAGAAGGCTCAGAAAAATATGCGGTCTCTTCTAGAAGGTAGAAGACGTCCACATGTGTCCACTGTCTCTTGTTTCACTGAATTTCATCAAGAAACGAAAAAGATATGATTTTTAAAGTGAAATCAAAAACCATAGCGCTTTAAACTGTTATTAAATAGTTTAAAATAAAAACAGCCGTATACCTTTCTTCCCGGTTCGAAACTAGGTTTGAAAAAAACTCGAAATCCGCAGTACTTGGACGAGATCGGTCGGCGCCACCCTCTAGGCTTTGTAACGACGCTCAGATCGATGTAGGGGGGCCCCACTTCGACAGCTCCTCCTGCTCACGGTGGCGCTCCAAAGGTGGGATTTTCTCGAGATCGATTCGAGCTCAATACCCCACGAAAAAATCTGAGGTTGGTATGGATTCGAAGATCGTGTTGAGTACTATGAAATTCTCCAAAGTACCATGGGTTTTTGTAGAGTGGATTGTGAGAAAAAGAAGAGAGAAGGAGGGGAAACGTTTTCGTCGTTCGCGAGCTGGAGTCGGGGAGAGAGAAAGTTTTATTGACCAATGATTTTTTTTATATATATTTTAAAAATCCAAAAATACCCCCTGTTCCACACGAACACCAATCCAAACCCAACGACTATCGTCCCTAGTATTTTACCCCCATTCCGAACACAATGGGATATGTTTTGTAGGCCCATTCGACTGTTTCAGTCAGTTTTCCTTCAAATTAAAATATAAAACATTCAATATTTAATTTGAACGTACATTTAAATTTGCCGGGGCCACATATTGATTCTAAAAATTCCCGAAAATAAATCTAGCTATGTTTTGACGATACGGTCCCAACAAAACTAGTTTCGTCGAATACTAAGACCGTGTGACCAAAACACGTTTTCCTTTGCCACGCTCACATATTAACTTCAAAAATTATGAAATTTGAAACCTAGCAATAACTTCACATCCCGGATCCAACAAAATTGGTTTCGTCGAATTCCGAGGTCGTTTGCAAAATGGCCATTTTCACGGGCTATATACACTCTATAGCGACCTTTCTGAAAATTCATTTGGCCATAACTTTTGCTTCCCACTATGAAACTTCGATTTTTCAGATTCGTTAGAAAGATACTCACTAACAGATTTAAATATTTTTGGTTTCGCTCAAATCCGTTTTGTTTCGCACCCGGTACAGTCAGTCAAAGTTTGAACTCAAATTTTGAAACTACCGCGCCATTTCAGGCCTTGTTTATAATTAGAAATAATTATATTCATTTTCAATATCGATTCAAACTTACTTTTCATCGTTATTATTTAAAATATTTATTTTAAATATTTTAAATCCACTAAAATAGATTTTTAAATTGGTTCAGATTTTCCGGGTCGTTACACGTAGTCATAATTTAATTTTTAGAATTTTACTGTAATTTTTAATTCGCAAAATAAGCAACTTTTTATTTGGAGTATTTTGCACCCTATATCAGCATTTTAGGGTATCACAATATAGGTTAACCTACCGATATCATTATATTTTTGTGATCGTGGCGCACTACAGGACGCGACGGTATTTTTATTTTTGTCCATAGCAAATCATATGGGGATGAAGCTGGTACGTTTAACATTAGAACTAAAAACCGTTAATCGCTTTCACTAAAACAAAACCTGTAAAAATCGGTATAAAATCTTGTGAAATCTTTATATGACCTTAGCACGATAGGACTTCATGTAGCCTATTCGTTAAATCTTTTCAAATCTTCAAAGGACTGGCAAATCTTGGCAAATCTTCAACAGTATGCGGTCGCTCTCAAAACACTGCTTTCGTTCCTAACATAGCAATATATTTTTTTCAACTCAGAAAGGCCCAGTACCAACCTACCCTAATATCATGTGCTAACCAACCAACATTTATGATGTCATCAAATAAATGAAAACCAGCAGCTATCATAAGATTTGCATCAATCAAGCCTAATAAAATAAATGCGTCTGCTACTCTAAGCATTAAACGTACATCCTAAAATATAAACGCTGCTACACTATTCTGATTTCTTTTCGAGCTGACCATACACTGAACATCCCTTGTGCCATGAAAATTTGTCAACCCCTATTTAATGTCTGCAAACCTCCTCCTACATCCCAGATCGGTAACATCAACGTGACATTGTTTCTATCCAAGAGTGCCTTCAGGCCCAAGTT